>CAUYLG010031697.1:0-154476 GCA_963573385.1 Cacajao melanocephalus | reverse complement strand
GGTGATGAAGTTTTTTCTGTTTCTTAGTTTTCCTTTGGCGGACGCCCCTTCCCCGCACAGCTGGACCTTCCCAGTTCAGCTGTGCTTACTGTGAAACTCTCAGTCCTCAGCGCTTCCAATTGCTGTTCTCCTTGTGGGGATGGGATCAGCCGAGCCGGAGTCGTCCCGTATACTCCGCGCCGAGAAGCGCCGTGCTGGGGCGCCGCGTATTATTTAATTTACATGTATTTGTACAGTTTCCAAAATTTCTCTTGATATTGATTTCTAATTTTATTCCATTGTGGTCTGAAAATATTTCAAGTTTTGAAAATTTGTTGAGATTTGTTTTGTGGCCTAACATATAGCTTATCCCTGAGAATGTTTCATATGCTCATGAAAAAAATATGTATTTTGTAGCTGTTGGATAAAATGTTCTGTAAATACCTGAGAGGTCCATTGAGTCCATAGTGCAGTTTAAATCTGACATATATTTGTTGATTTTCTACTTAGATGATATTTTCAATGCTGAAAATAAGTTTTTGAAGTCCAAAACTATTATTATGTTGAGATCTATGTCTTTAGCTCTAATAATATTTGGTTCATATATCTGGGTACTCTGGTGTTGAGTGCATATATATTTATAATTATTATATTCTCTTGCTGAATTGATCTCTTTATCATTTCATAATGACCTTTGTCTCTTTTTATGTTTTTCTGATTTAAAGTCTATTTTGTCTGATGTAAGTTTAGCTACTTCTGCATGCTTTTGGTTTTGCTTTGTGTGAACTATCTTTTTTGATCCTTTTACTTTCAGTCTACAGTATCTTTACAGATGAAGGTGAAGTGAGTTTCTTGTAGGCAGCATACTGTTGGTTCTTCTTGTTTGTTGTTGTTTTTTCTTGCTTTTTAATCCATTCAGCCAGCCTGTATTTTTTAATAAGAGAATTTAAACCTTTTACATTGAAGGCTGTTATTAGTAGGGAACATATTTCTATAATTTTATTTTTATTATTTTCTGATTGTTTTGTATACATTTTGTTCCATTCTTTCTCTCCTATTGTTTACCTTTGAGATTTTGGTGGCTTTCTGTAGTGATAATGTTTTATTCCTTTCTCATTTGTGCTTCTGCTTTACCAGTGAGTTTTATACTTTTGTGTGTTTTCATGATGGAAGATACCATTCTTTCATTTCTACATTTAGAGCTTCCTTAAGCATTTCTTGTAGAGTAGGTCTAGAAGTCATAAATTGCCCTCAGTTTTTGATTTTCTGGGAAATACTTTATTTCTTCTCCATTTTTAAAGTTAGAGTTGCTGGGTATAAAATTATTGGCTGATAGTTTTTTTTTTATTTTTTCTTTTCTCCTTCTTTTTTTTTCCTTCAGCACTTTGAATATGTAATCCCATTTTTTCTCACCTGAATGGTTTCTGCTGGGAAATCTGCTGTTAGTCTAATGAGGATTCTCTTCCATGTGACTTGACACTCTTGCTGGTTTTAGAATTCTCTCTTTGTTTTTGACTTTTGACAGTTTAATTAAAATGTGCCTTAGAGAGGACCATTTTGAATCTAATCTATTTGAGAATGTTTAAGTTTCCTGTATTTGAATGTCTATATCTCTCCCACAATTTGGGAATTTTTCAGTTATTATTTTATTAAATTTATTTCCTATGACTTTCTCCCTTTTTTCTACATCTGGAACTCTCAAAATGTAAATATTTGTTCACTTATTGGTGTCCCATATGTCACATGGGCTTTTTAAAAAATTCTTTTACTTTTTTTTGTCTGACTAAATTATTTCAAAAGACATGTCTTATAGTTCAGATATTCTTTCCTCTACAATTGATCTAATCAATTATTAAAGATTTTATTGTGTTTTTTGTTCATTGAATTAATTAAGATTTTTATTGTTTTTAATTATATCTATCTCCTTGCTTAATTTCTTATTCAGATTGTATTTTTATTTTTTCACATTTTCTTTCTCTGTTCTCTTGTATGTTGCTAAGTTTCCTTAAAATTCATTATTTTTATTTTTTTCAGGCATTATATATATTTTTTTCCTTGGGAGCTGTTACCAGAGAATTATTGTGTTCTTTTGGAGTTATGTTTCCCCCCCTTTTTTTTTTTCATGTTTCTTGTGTCCCTACATTGATATCTTCATATCTGGTATAATAGTTGCTTCTTCCAATTTTATAGAGTAACTTTCATAGGGAAAGATATTTTCCTGTAGACATATCAGTGGTGTTGGTTTGGTAGCATGCTTTAACTTTGAATCTGGGTGGGCATGGTAGTGTAGTCTCTATGTATTTTATTTGGATAAAGAAAACCAGCGTGTCTGAAGATTCCTCAGTGGCTTGAACTGGTTGTTTGTAAAGGTTGTGAGGTGGTTTTTTTGGGAGCAGGGCAGGCCTTCAGACCCCCAGTGAGCGCAGATGGCCAGGTAGTGGCCCCAGCACTGGAGGAGACAAGTTTGCTGGGAGTAGCAGCAGAGAGTTCTAGGTAGGCCAATTCTCAAGCCCCTAAATGGTATACACTGGCATCATTGGTGAGGGTGGTGGGATCTGAATGAACTTGTTCATGAGCCCCTCATTTGTAGGCCCCTGGGTGGTGTATACAAGTGTATACAGCAATGTCAAATATGTCATTTAAATATAATATAAAGGAAAACACAGATAAAAGAGGAGATAAAATAATAAAGACAATTCAATGAACTCAAAAGAAGGGAGATTCTAAATTAAAAAATATCAAAGAAAATATGTCAAATAGAAAAATAAAATTATTGAAATAAATGTAAATTTATCATTAATCACAATTAATGTAAATAAGTGAAACTTGCTAGTTATAAGAAAGACACATATATTGAAGTAAAAGCAAAATAGTTTCCAACTATTTTCTATTTGCGAAAGGTATATATATAACAAGGAAATAGAAATGTTGAGACGAAAGAGTGTTGTTTGTTAGTTAGTTTGTTTTAGACAGGTTCTTGCTCTGTCACCAAGGCTGCAGTGTAGTGGTGTGATCTTGTCTTACTGCAACCTTGACTTCTTGGACTCATATGATCCCACCTTAGCCTCCCAAGTAGCTGGGACTACAGGAGTGTCCCACCATGCTTGGCTAATTTCTTTTTGTATTTTTTGTAGAGACAGGGTTTTGCCATGTTGCCCAGGCTGTTCTTGAACTCCCAGGCTCAAGCAATTTGTCCCCTGCCTTGGCCTCCCAAAGGGTTGGGATTACAGGTGTGAGCCACTGTGCCTGGCTTAAAGATATTGTATAAAAGGACAGAAAAAGTGAACAGTTTAAGTAGAAAATCCCAAGAAATTTACAAAATATTCCTAGAAATAATAAGTGAGTTCAGCAAAATTATAGGATATATGACAAATATTAAAAAATTAATTACATTTCTATATACCATCAAAGAACATATGGGCACCAATATTTCAACATATGACTTATAATCATTTCAAAGAATAAAAATACTTAAGTTTAAAATGAATAAAACATGTGCCCAATGTATATAATGAAAACCATGCAACACTAATAATAATTCTTTAAATAATTGAGAAACATATATTTCTAAGTTGGAAGCATTAACATAGTAGAGATGTCAGCAATCCACATATTGGTAGATAGGTTTGATGTAAATTTTATAAAAATCCCAGTAAGTTTTTTTTGTAGATATAGACAAGATTATTATAAAATTTATATAAAAATCAGAGGGAATGGAAAAACTAAATGTTTAAAAGAAAGAATAAAGTGGGAGGACCCTGCCTACCCAGTTTTAAGATGTTTTTACACAGCTACAGTAATCAAAACTGTGGTGTTGGAATAGAAACAGACACATAGATCAATAGAAAAGAACTGAGAACCCAGAAACAGAACCACACACACATGGCAAATGATTTTTGACAAAAATGCAAAAGCACTTCAATGGAGAAGGAAAACCTATTCAACAAATGGTGCTGGAGCAACTGGACATCTCAGTGGTGGTGGGGGAAACGAATGATCTAAATCCCAAATGTTATACAAAACTAAATCCAAAAGAGATGAAGGAATCACACATAAAACCATAAATATTTCAGAGAAAAACACAAGAGAACATTTGTAGTATCTAGAAATAGGCAAAGACTTGACATTAACACAATCCATCAAGGGAAAAATGGATACGTTGAATTTTATCAAAATTAATAGCTTTTGTGATGTTAAAGCCACTGCCAAAAAGATGAAAATACAAACTTCAGAATAAAAGAAAGTAATTACAAGTCACATATCTGACAAAGAACCATTATCCTGACTATATAAAGAACCCTCAAAACTAAATAATAAACAAACAAAAAGCTCAAACAGTCCAACTGGAAAATAAAATCAAATACATAACAAAACATTTTACTAAAGAGGATAGGATACAGCAAATAGTCACATGAAAAGATAGATGTCTGCATAATATTCCATGGTGTATATGTGCCACATTTTCCCTGTCCAGTCTATCATCGATGGGCATTTGAGTTGGTTTCAGGTCTTTGCTATTGTAAACTGATAAAAGTTCTTGATATTCTTCATAAAAAGAAAATGGAAAATAAAAAAAAAAAGAAAAGATAGATGTTCAGTGTCTTAGCCATGAGGGAAATGCAAATTAAAACTACCATAAGACATGGGGCTACATATCTATTAGGATGGCTAAAATAAAAGATAGTGACAATATCAAATGCTGGTGAGGATGCAGAGAAATCAGATCACTCATACATTGTTGGTGGGAATGCAAAATGGTATAGCCACCATGGAAAACAGTTTGTCAGTTTCTTAAAAATTAAATATGCAATTACCAGATAATCCAGCAATTACAATATTTAGTGAGAAATTTATATCAGAGACATGAGCAATTTATATCACAGAAATGAAGACTTAAGTTTACACAAAAATCTGTACACAAATACTTATAGCAGTTTTATTTATAGTAACAAAAAAATGAAAATTGCCTGAATATCTTTTTATGAGTAAATTGTTAAACTGTGATCATACTATGGAATACTACTCAGCAGTAAAAGAGAACTAACAATTGATTTACATAATAAATGAAAATAGCCTAGATATCATTTTATGGGTAAATCGTTAAACTGTGATCATACTGTGGAATACTACTCAGCAGTAAAAGGGAACTAACAATTGATTTATACAATGACCTGGATGGATTTCAAAAGAATCATGTTGAGTGATTAGAGTCAATCTCAAAATGTTACAGACAGCATGCCTCCATTTACGTTCCATTCTTGAAATAAGAAAATTGTAGAAAGGCAGAAGTGAGCAGTGGTTACTATGGGTTTAGGAGGGGTGAGGGCAGAAGGAGGTGGACGTGGCTGCTAAAGGATGACCAGGGAAATCCTTGTGTTGATGGGAGTGTTCCATGTCTTCACTATGCCCCTGTCAATATCCTGGCTATGATATTGCACTATAGTTATGCAAGATGTTAGCATTGGGTAGAAACTGGTAGATGGTACTCTTTGTAATTTCTTACCATTTCCTATGATTCTAGAATTACCTTAAAATAAAAAGTTGATTAAACAAACAAGCAAACAATTTTCATCTGTATTCTATTTGTAAGGGGGACGCATACAAATGACACAGCAATGTTTAGGATAAAAATATTTTTAAAAAGACAGTAAAAGTACCATCCAAAGGAGAGCTGGAATAGCAATATCGGTATCAGACAAAATAGACTTTGAAGTCAAAAACCATTTATCAGGCAAAAATTTATTGCAAATGATTTGAGCAGTAAAAGTAACAAGCTTGATCCAATGACATGTGTGGAAGAGGAGAGTAAGGGGTGACAGAAAATTTAGAGATAGAAGTGCCCTTGTTTAAGAGTATGCATACTAAGGCGTTTTGATCTGCAGATGACAAAATAAGAAAAAGCTCAACCATGCCAGCTTCTTGCTTAATCATTACTTTCTCCGTGAGCTACTGAACTTATCTGTGGTTGTCCTGATGGTCCATTCCAGAGGCTTCTAAATGCTTGCCTGTAGATCAGAGGTGGTTTGAGAGGTTGTTTTCACCAGTCTGCTGTGAAATGAGAAAAACAAGAGACGCAGCATGATTTTGATGATAGTAACTTTGTTTCAAAGAAATACTTCTGTCCCTGTGCCTTTAAAATGTCCTTTCTCCTACAAAATTATGCTGCTGATGTTACTATGTTTATTATTGTTGTTGTTCTAATTTCTTTAATGGACAAGATTCGAAGTCTGCAATACTTAAAAAAAAGTGCAAATGGCTGTTGATTCTTTTGTTCTTCCCAAATCACCATAGTGCAGAGACGGGAGTCTGGTGTCAGGTGACTGGTCCACCTTGCACAAGCTCACATCACCCTTCATGGTCTTCGTAACGATCTTGAGGCTGGTGTTTTTATTCTCCCCATTTAACAGAAGAGTAAACTGAGTCTCAGACAATTTTGTTAAGCACTGATGTTTTAGATTTTTATTTATCATTTGACTCCAAGTTCAGATCACTTTTCTTTTTCCAGAAAAATTGCACTCTCTTTCCATTACCCAAGTCATGTTTGAGTGGGGTTTCTCTATGCATTGATGCTCTCCCAATCTTGGGGTCAGAGGTTCCGGCGGATTCATAAACATACACCTAGTTTAAGAAAAGTGACAGTATTTATTTTGGGGGAAAAAAGTTTTGAGCTCTCTGCATTAGGATCCTGCCAATATGCCCTCTCAAATTATATGCTTCTTGAGAGAAGAAGGTTGTTTTAATAAAAATAGATTCTATGCAACATGTTATTCTTCATAATTGGACCAAAGATCACAAGGAGGACACACTTACAAGATACTCTGAAAATGAACGCACAAATAATATAGTAATCACCAAATCCTTATTACTTGAAGCCTATCCGCACCAGGAGGCCCTTTCTCCCTTGATGATCAGACCTGACCCCTATTAATTTTAATAGGAGTTAAATAGTCACATCAAGGGAAGTATCAGGGAGTGCACTTGCAACAAACCAACCCCGGAGATTAAGACCTCCACTTTTGGCTTTCTGCTGAAAATGTGACACATTGCCTGATGCTTATCTGCTTTTAATTGTGTGTTGTGTGTGTATATTTTTCTCCCTTCTTTTTGCAGAGGAGGCAATTTGCAAATCGTTGCTATCTGCCTCACTACAAGGAAGAGATAAATTATATGAGAGACTGCAGCGTTTGGCCCGTTTGATATCCTTTGCTGATAAATTGAAGTGTAGCTTCATAATTAATACTCAATCTTTTCTGATCAGCTCTATCACACTAAAGCTTGGGGGTATCTGACTGTAATGAAAAACCATTGTTGTGATGCACCTTGCTCTTTTTTTCCCTTTTTATCCCTTTCGTCAAAAATATGCACAGAGGTTTTGTTGGACAGCGTCAGAAAGATCTCGCGGTTTTATTAAGCAGCATCTTCAAAGATTCAGCAGAAACAGACTTGCTTCTGTGAGCTTTGTAACATGTAAGTGACATTTCCCTGCGTTTAAATATGGCTTTGTTAAGCTGCGCGTGCAATCAGAATGCAAAAAAAGCCCTACTGTTAGAACCTGAAACCAAAGAGAAATAGATCCTTCTTTAGTTTCACTTTTGAAATAGGAAGTCGAGGGAAAGTCAAAATCAGAGAAATCAAATTAGATTTAAAATTCCTGTGAACTCTCAGAATGCAAGATCAGGATAAACATTTTTTTCCAAACCAAATAAAGCAAGACACTATTTAATAAGATATTTATGATGGATAAGTGAGACTGCACATTTGTGTAGGACTTTACAACTTGGCAAAATAATTAGAAAATTAGTTTATCAGCTCCCCAACCTTCTCACTTAGATGGGGCAAAAGTTTCAGAAATAAGGCCATTTTACAGAGAAGGAAACTGAGGCACAGTAAGTAGGCATGACTTCTCAAGGCAGACGTGGGATCAGTATATAGATCATCTGCTATCTCCTGCAATTATTTTTTCACAACAGGAGACTCCCCAACGTTTTGTGGTGATTTACAAGTCAATATGTAGATATGAGGATTTTAGCCAAAACAGAGAAGAGATAAAGCCTGTGCCATCTCATTGGCTAACTATCCCCAATTGTCTTTCATGCTCTCTCTCTGCAAAATCAGTCACACCATGGGCTTTTTGAGTATCATTCCTCTCACCTCATGCTCACTATTTTTGCTCCAGAGTCTGACTACTAATTTTATTTCTGGCTCTGGATCACAATTACTAGCCGTCACTATTACCAGCCAAGTCATATTCCCTACCCATACACAGGGGCCATTGCAAATCCTCCAGGCCTATTTTATTGATATTGGCTATCATTTGGTTTTATCAAGTCTCCACTGTCTATAGAATAAAGAACAGATTTCTCTAGAATTTTAGGGCTTTGTTGTTAATCTGCCTAACACAATTTCACTCATGAAGTAAGCTGGACAACTCTGATGTTCCCAGTGTACAGACTATGAAATCAAAGTTCAGACAGAACTCATAACTTGCCTGAGGTCGCGCAGCTAGCAAATGGAAAGCTATGACCTGAACTTTTATCTTATAAACCTAAGATTTGTGGTAGTTTGTCTTTAAAAGGAGTAATGCTTTTATCACCATGTACTCAACTATTAACAAATGTTCCCAATTTTAGGCATTCTTGCAACTGATAGGTTTAGGATGAAACTCCAAAACATTGAAAGAAATAAAGCTATCTTTAACATAATAGATTTAACAGATAAAATAATGTATTAATGAACAACTCATGAATTTATTTTGTTTTTATTTTCAAAGGAAGAGGTGAACACTCCTTTATTTTGAAACAGTTATTCAATTTCTATCTTTCTGCCTATGCCTTCTATATATCAGGATAGTAGGAAAATATAGGCATACTCTCCTAAATCACGTGTCTTCTAGTTTAAAAAGTGAGTATCTTCTTTCCAAGGTGATATTTCAACTGAACATGCATATGAAATTGCTGGCAGATTTGTCTACCCACATTAATTGTCTTCTTCAGAGTAATTATTGTCCACTTACTAAATTAAGAGTAACTTTAACATTTTTCCCCATTGCTGACCAAATTTTTGATTGTTTTTTCCTAAGTAAAAAATATCCCTAAGATTCAGAGTATTGAAATGGTTTTATTAAGCTTATAACCAGTAAAAGTGAACCTAGAGTATAGGTCCTCAGATGCTGAAAGATGTACTTTGTTGACCATATGTTGCTAGTGGTTACATGTGGAAAGTTTCTAACCCCAGGCTAAGGAGTATGGAATCTTGGCTATAGGGTATAGAGTCCAGTGAAGAGTTTTGTGCTGGGAAGTGATTTGATGAATGTGGAAGCTTGGTTCAGAGGCAATAAAAAGTTCATGGTAGGTCAGTTTGGAAGTAACCAGGATCTGATTCACAATAATAATGGAAATAGTCAGAAAGAAGAAGATGTAAGAAATATTTGGAGGAAGGTACATGCAAAGAAGTTATCAAAGGCAAAAGGGAAGGCTGAGAGATGTGAATGGCTTGGAACTACGTGTAAAAGATGACGAGCCAGACCAAATGGGACATAGGAAAGAAAAAAGGGGCGTGCTTGTGGGTTGTGCATGGTGGATGAAGTTTGCATTGCACACAAGTTGATTCCCTGGGGGTGACTATAGGTAGTTGCTAACCCTGGAATCACTATTGTTCTCTGAGATTTAAAATAATCAAATCCACACATAATGGGTGGGTTAGTCATCTGTGGGCCAACCTAGCAAACGATTTGTAACTGTGCATTGAAATGTGGGTACAGCTTAAATCTCAATCTGGAAGCTCAACAATAATGTCTGAGAGTTACAATCGGAATGAAGATACTATTTATGAAGTGGGTACCTGCCGGGTGTGGTGGCTCACTCCTGTAATCCCAGCACTTTGGGAGGCCAAGGTGGGTGGGTCCCCTGAGGTCAGGAGTTCCAGGACCAGCCTGGTCAACATGGTGAAACCCCGTCTCTACTAAAAATACAAAAATTAGCCGGATGTGGTGGAGAATGCCTGTAATTCCAGCTGTTAGGGAGACTGAGGCAGGAGAATTGCTTGAACTTGGGAGGCGGAGGTTGCAGTGAGCTGAGATTGTGCCATTGCACTCCAGCCTGAGCAACAAGAGCGAAACTCCATCTCAAAAAAAAAAAAGAAAAAAAGTGGGTACCTTTGTTATGCTTATCAGGAGAAAACCCTTTGTGAGCAGCCAAGGACACAAAAATGGGATATCCAGTCATCTAGACCTGACAGTGCCCAAGAAAGTGTTCAGGTAAACTTAGTCCCTCACACAGGGTTTTTCTGGTGGTGATGCAGGTGAGGCACTATCCTAGCCAGATGTCAGAACCACATTTCCACTTTCTGGGCCCTGATGCCATGCTCACTAAACAACCTTAAGCCTCAGTGGCTATCTTGTACCTACCTACAAAGAGTAAATATTTTGTTACACATTAGTATTTTGAGCATTTTGTCAAACTGAGCCAAATAACATTTTGAAAGCTATACACCTGACTTTATGAGCTTAGTTCCTACTAGTCCAGACATGAGACCATTCTGTCAACCTGACTGAGTTCCTGAATGTACAAAGATGAACAGAAAATTCTGGTTTGGACCATGGTGTATTTATGACTTACTGTTTCTAGAAATATTTTTCTGTGATTATATGCTTTCCTTTCAGATGATAACACTATGTGAACACTTGATTGATTAGGAATAAGTCACCTCTGTGTGAGTTTCTGTATAGACCCATCTAGATCATACATGCTTACTTTATGTGTTTTACACAGGAGGTACTCAGTAGAGAATCAATGAATGAAAGTTTGCTCACCTTTAGCTTATGAAGGTTCTATTTCGATGCCATCTATTTTTCTTTTTGTGAAATATCTTCTCTAAATGTTTTCTCCCACCAAAATCAGTATTGGTAGAAACGAGAGTTCTTATAAACATTTCACTATGTTCAAACCACAAGGCCCTTTATTAATGACACTTCCAAGCTCTGTTATTGTGCTCAAATTGGCAAAGGGGAGTTTTGTGCTCACAGAATGCAATTCAAGAACCAATAAAAGTTGATTACATACATATGAAATGTATGGACTGGGGGTAGGAGTCTTGGATGGCTTACAAAGTGGGTGTCATGTTTCATCTTCTGCGTGGGGTTTTATGGGAGACCTGCACAAAGCCACAAACATCCACATTGTCCCTTTCACTAAACATCATGTAAACAGAATCATGTTCTCATTCAAAAATACATCTGCAAGATCATAGTTCAGAGAGAGGTCTAGGTTTTATATCAATTTTAGTTCCAACTGGAGAGTCTTGCAAGAAACTCAATAATTAATTAGGAGGTGCAATAGGTCATCTTTCACTATGAACAATTAACATAAAATAGACCGTTAGTTCACTGATTGGAGATGTGGCAGCTGGAGGTACATGATCTTATGTAATGGATGAGCTTTTTCTACTTTAAAATACATGCAAAAATAAAGTGATATCCCCCTTCCCAATTATAGAGTCTACTGATACGTGTGATTGGAAAAGCTTTGCTGTTTTTCACACCTAAAGAAATGTCTGGGTACTCACTGGTGTTCTCTGAAGCCTTGGTCATAGGATTACCCAAGCCTCTTTTGAACTCGTGTTGAAACACAGCTACCTCAGGGTAGCGACGTGGCAGCTGTTTTCAGCCCCACAGCACAGCTGGTTTTGAGCAGGAAATGAGGGAGACCTTCTCCAGGGAAAACTACAGGGAATTTTTGGTGAACAGAATGCAATTACCCCAGCTGGAACTATGCCAGGTTATGATGGTACACACCCGACTGTTGCAAAGGCATCAGGGCGCTCTCCCACATAGACTGTGTTTTAAACAGAAGACAGAATGAACATATAATTATGACCCACTTAATCACTATAAGGTAATTATGATGATGTTAATAAAGATGATAGTTTTCAATGAAGCTTCTTTAACTTTCCAGGATTAAGAGTGAAAAGTGGGGGACTCAACAATTGAAAACTTGATAGACTCAGTAATAAACAAATGGTCTATCAGTCATAGCATTACCCTGATTTACTTCTTCAGCATAACTGGCTGATATGGCTTCATTCTTGAGTAGGTGCTGGTGACTGTTTCACTGGTTAAAATGGAGCCTGCTCTTGTCAACACAGAAAGCAAGCCTGGCCTGTAGCACCACAAGCTCTTTCTAGAAATTGCATTAGAATTTTACAAACTCGGTTCACAGACGTTTCCTCTGTGCTCTCATGGCAGTTTGAAAAGCAATTTGAAAAGATGTGTGTTTTTTTATGATTCCCAATTTGCAGATGAGAAAACCAAGGCTTAAAGAGATGAACTGACTTGTTTACAACGGTATATTGGTAAGGGTAAGAGTGATTACACTGCATTAGTCCTTCCACTACACCACTTTTCCAGAGAAAACTTGAATAATGCACATTCATTCTAGAGGGAATAATGCACATTTCCTCTAGAAATGCTAATTTATGTTTCTCAACATATTTTTAGTGCTGGATTTTAAAATTATGTAAGAAGTAGTTTTGAAGTTGAAGCCATCAAAAAGTTCAGTCATGACTAGTTGACTAGAAAATATATTTGATAATAAAAATTCAGTTTTAAAAAATGGATTACATAATCCATTTTGCTAAACATAGCCCGCAAGAATCTAATGAGAGTCAACTCTGAAATCAATCACTCGAGAAACTAAATTGTTAAAGTTCTTGTGAAGTAGTTTCCTGATAAATGGCATTCTTTGACAGAGCGTCTGGGTAAATATGGCACACTCATGATTGATCCTCAAGAATCTTGAGTTATTTTTAAAAGAATATTTCATTTTTATATTTATATTCGGTTGCCAAGAATGACACACATGGATTCAAATTTCAGTTCCACCACTATCTGAATGACCTTGGATGTGGTCTTTCATTGTAGAGTGACTCGTCAGAAGGTGGAATAAGATTGACATCATACGCATAGCTGTGGATGATTAAATGATATATGTGAAAATGCTCAGGATGACATCTGACGCAAAGTATGTGCTCCGAAGCTTTAAAAAGTCATTTCCAGAAGTTATTTACAGTTACCTACCTTCAATCAAAATAAAATACGAAAGGAATTTAGAGGATGTACTTCTTAGTAAATACATTAATTTTCATGATAGTCCCCTAAGATTTAATTTGGGCATTTAAATTGAAACATTGAATGAACTCAACCACATTTAGGATTTGCAGATACAAAAATCATTTACAATATAGAAACAGGAACATAGCAGAGAACTGATTCAGATTATCAGAAGCCCAAGGCCCTTGAGTGCCATAAAAACTAGTATTTTTCCATTTGATTGATTTTTGGCTATATTTATTTATTTACCTAATATTTGTTAAATGCCTATTAAATGACAGGCAATGTGCTAGGTGATGAGAATGTAAAACTTTAAAAGAGAAGTAAAGATTAAAAGTATGTATATATTTTTTTATCTCAAGAGAGTCACAGCATAGCTACTAAACAGATGTGGAGACAAGTTGTTATCATATAATAATTGCATTTATTTAGCACTGATGGTAACTTAAGATCAAATTCACTTGGAGACTTCTTTATGGTTTCTCAATACTCTCCAGTGTTTGGAAGCATTACAAATCTTTAGTTATGAATTATCTGCTGAAAAGGAAAAAGGTGGTACTGGATGGTATATCCGATCTACCCAGATGTCATAGGTCTTCCCTCTTGCCTCCATCTGGGGCCCCTTTATGTTGGCTAGTAGGATTCTTGTGTACAAAAGGGCAATGCTGTTTTCTTTTTTTTTATGTTTTTGTTTTTGTTTGTTGTTCTGAGATGGAGTTTCACTCTTGTTGCTCAGGCTGGAGTGCAATGGTGCGATCTTGGCTCACTGCAGCCTCTGCCTCCCAGGTTCAAGCGATTCTCCTGCCTCAGCCTCTCGAGTAGCTGGGACTACAGGCATGTGCCACCATGCTCGGCTAATTTTGTATTTTTAGTAGAGACGGTGTTTCTCCATGTTGGTCAGGCTGGTCTCGAACTCCTGACCTCAAGTGATCCGCCTGCCTTGGCCTCCCAAATTGCTTGGATTACAGGCGTGAGCCACTGCTCCTGGCCTCCTGTGTTCAATATATAAACATTTTGATATCAGGTCTCATTTAACATAATGTCTCTGAGAAACAAAAGGGATGTGTGGCATCAAGTCATCAATACCATGCAAGACTAGAGTAGCAGATACAAACAAACATGTTCTTCTTCTTTCATAAGGCATAGGTTTTATGAATTCAATCATAAGCATTCATTATTCTTATTTATTTCTTTATTTTGAGATGGAATCTTGCTCTGTCTCTCAGGTTGGAGTGCAGTGGGGCAATCTCGGCTTACTGCAACCTCTGCCTCCTGGGTTCAAGTGATTCTCCTGACTCAGTCTTCTGAGTAGCTGGGACTTCAGGCACACACCACCATGCCCAGCTAATTTTTTTTTTTTTTTTTTTGTATTTTTAGTAGAGACGGGGTTTCACCATGTTGGCCAGACTGGTCTCGAACTCCTGACCTCAGGTGATCCACCCACCTTGGCCTCCCAAAATGTGAGGATTACAGGTGTGAGCCACCGCGCCCAGCCAATTTTTAAAATTCACTATTGTACTTTGCAATGTAGACAATGCTCTGTATTAAGACTAGAGGGAACAAAAATCTTCAGGGCGCTGCCAATTCAGAGTTGTCACATCCAGCATCTTGTCTCTTTCTCATCATAGCCAATAAAAAGAAGTGAGAGGGAACAATAGAAAAGGAAGGGAAGGGGGAACAAGAGAATAACAATTGCAAGTCTGCAAGCCTCCCTCACATCTCCTGAAACCTTTGCCCACAATTACACGTCACTATTTTTAGCATTCCTAGCTCAGTCCTCCCTCCCGATTTAATTGGTCTGCATGTGTCAATGAAACATGGTTCTGCCGCCTTGTAAGACCTACCTTGATATGTAGTATCTACGTTTCTTCTTTTTCATTGTCCAACTTGTGACTTTTAGGAAAATTCACAATGTTCATTATCCATTTACTTTCAAACCAGTCTTATCTCATTCTTCAAACATTTCTGCTGGAGAAATATAGTCTGGCTAAATTTTCAAAATTATTTTGTTTAGTTTTCAGTTGATGACCTGTGCTGAGAAGAACATAGGAGTTAGTAGCGGTGTAGGTTGCATTCTAAATGACTCTTGCTGTGTGATCTGAGGAAGTTATCACACATTTTTAGTTTCCTTGTCCGTAGAAGGAATGGATTGAACCCTAGATATCTTTAAGCAATTTACTCACCAATTACCGACAACATTTTGACCCTGATGTCTCATAAGGTAAGACATGATTGACCCAATACAATTTTTATATCATTTCTTCATTTTATGAGAGAGTTTAAGGTCACAAAAATGATTGACATTTACTTTTCCTTTTAAACTTATGAAATACTGATGTCTCTAAGTATTTCCTTTCACTTCCTTGAAGAGAGGAGCTGTCTTTTGCCTTCATGACGTTTTTGTAGATGGAATTAGTCTCCTCATCACAGTAAACTGAAGCAAAATTAAAATAACTAACAGGAAGGCACAAACATGTGATGTGAGTACACATAGGCACACATACACACTCCACTGGAATTTTGGCAGTTACAGAGTTAGGGAGTTAGGAAGATATGGTAGGGTGTTTGGTGGGGGCATTTTCCTCTCTTTTTCTTCTTGAGTATCTTTGGGATCAAAAATTGGCATGTTACTGTGGCATTTCTATTAGGATATGGTGAATTGGGGAAACGAAATATGAATTGAAAATAGGACTTATGTAACATGATAATTTACATAGCTTCTTTTTTGTCAGTAAGAGATTGTGTTTAGGTGTAACTAGGCTCTTGGAAAAGACATCTAACTTCTTTACATTTCACTACCCCTTTTTTCACCATCATCCTCTCTAGAAGCCCTGAGTGTGGAGAGTTTGGAGGCTGCCTTTAACATCAGGTGGCAAGCCATACCCCTGTGTCCTTGCACCCTTGCCGTGAGAGTGCACCATATTTTTCATTTCTTCAACTTTCATTGGCAATCTGTTTCAGCATAATTTACACATTTACACATTTTAGAGAGCAAGGCACAGTCATGCAACTTAATTCCAAAAAACATAAGCACCGAAGGCTGCCTCCGTACATTAGCTTTGCAAAGCATATAAATGCCTTTGCAGAAACCCAATCCAAGGCACACGGCTGTTTGGAATCTGTGTCAGGAGGTACCTGCTGCTTGTCATTTTCCAACCAATGTTCTCTGGAGTGGTTCTCTGGAGTGTTCTTATTTGGTTGACTTTTCAGTGCTGATTTGGGGTCAGCAACTGGTTTATTAGCAGAGGTACCCTTGTAATTGCACAGAATGTAAAACAAGTGTCACCTCTCTCCTTTCCAGCCCTGTGGCTGTACCCCTTAAGGGTGAGCTTACCCCTCTGGGACTTCATTTTTCTTTCCAAAGAAAGAAGGAAAAATAGTTCTTTAATAATCTTGTGGTAAGGAATTAGTGAGAAAGTATATATGAAAGAGCCTTGGTATAGTATGTCCTCAGTTGATATCAGTTTTCTTCTCTTCTTTTCACTGGTGGGACATGGTTCTCTGGTTTTTTAAAAATAAAAAATAAAAAATAAAAGGAAAAGAAATACAGATGGTCTCCAAGCTGATAAAAATGTATGGATTAAAAAAAATATGGAAATGGATAAATAATTTGCAGAACAAAGTGTGTCTTGCATCTCTCCGGAGGAAGGCTCCTCTGAAAGGCACTGTTTGTGACCCCCTGTGACAATTGTCTTGGTATACAAAGTAATTGAGTTCCTCTCCTATTCAATCGGGCTGCTTCCTTAAAAATAGTGATTAAAACAGATTTATTGGAGGGCAGGATGACATTTATATGGACTGGAGGCATTTTCCTGTTCATTTTGTTTGGGGAGTAACCTTTCAGAAAGGGTAGATTTAATTTAGGGAACACTTCATTAAGCGGGAATTGATCACTAGAAGGAATATTCTTACGATAAAAAATGCCATCATCTCCGAAGACTGGCTCAGCTAAAAAAAAATCTGACAGCTAAGGGAATTGAGGATTTGGGGAGGTAGAGCATGCTTCTTTAAGTTGGTAGATTTTGAATTTCTTTCATTTTATTTCTTTTATTATTATTATTTTGAATAATCAGCGGTGCTAGAGTGTCTATTCACTATTGCTGGCAACTTCTGATGAAGAATACACGATTAGGGTCATATACATAGAGATATTTTTGGTGCTAATTCATATATTGAGTATATTCCAAGAGTGATTGATCTTTCCTTTTACCCTCAGAATCCACTCCCATTTATTAGAACTATTTTGAGATCTTTTAGGGTTTGCTGTAGGTTGAGCCTTAGCGGGAAATTTGAATGTCTAGCAGAAAAACTTCAAGGAACAGGATTGACTTTATTAACTTGGAAAACACAATAGCCTGGGGGAATACAGATTTAGACAAACACAGCAATTATTAACTGAATCGTCCCTTCTTGAACCTTGTACTGTGAGAGCACAAAGGTGCTTTCCAATGACTTCTGGGTCCTCTATGGTAAGTTCATTTGCATGACAAGATTCTTCCTATGTCTTTTCATTTTGCTGTTGGGTTTTTCTGCACCTTTTAACCGTCTCCTCTCTGCCTCTCTTGGTCATTTAGTTGAGTGTTCTCTAGGGCTAAATCTCAAGAAGACTATTTTAAACCAGGTTCTCAAACATATTCAGCTTTCCTCCTTGAGCTTGGCATGGCTGCCCAAATAACAATGGCACCATCCACCTTCACCACTGGCATAGTACCAAGCCTGGCAAGATAAGTCATGGATATTCCACTCTTAAAGATGCCCATTATATGGTGTTTAGAATCTAGTATGAGCTGCCTTCGATTGTATGCAGTAAATTAATATTGTTGCTGTTTTAGTGAAGTGTTTTCTGGACTAGAAAGACTGCTATAGCAGCATGCAAAGTGTAATAGGTTTTCAAGCAAAATAATCTACTATGTATGATGAAGCATTATGGCTTTTTAGCATTTGTTGGTCAGAAAACATCCTATGTATAAGCTTTTACATTTCTTCATGAATTATAAATTTTTAAAAATAAATCTATTGCCTGGTGCATCCTTTAACAAATCGTTCCAGGCAATAGTTATCATTTTTCTCATATTTAAAATTTGCAGAGATTTTAAAAGATCTTGGAGCAGGGGAGATACTGTGAAATAGGCACTTTTATATACTAGTTACAGGGGGGTAAATTGATATAATTTTTATGGAAGGCAATTTACCAATATGATTTGGGGACATTAAATATGTTGGTATCCTTTGACCCGGTAATTCTATTTCCAGGAATTCATTCTAAGCAAGTAATCCAACATAGATAGCTATTTTCCATAAATTGGTTTATTTAAACATTACCTGAAATTATAAAGAAAACATATTGCAAACTACAAAATGTCCTTAAATAGGTGAATGGTTAGGTTACATTTTGTATATACATATTAGGTTATGTTAATACAGAAATTTTAGTGATATAAAGAAAATCCTTACTGATAAAGGTAAAGGAAAAAATGAAGAAAACAAAATTGTGTGAACAGTGTGAACTCAACTCTATAAAATGTATATGCATAGAATGTGAAAATAAATCATAGCAAAACATTTATTATTCATTATCTCCTGGTCTTGAAGTTATACACCATTTTCCCTTTTCTTTTTACTTTTTTTGTGTTTTAAACATGTAAAATAATTAAAGTCCCCTAAGTAGTAATAATAATTTGGCCTAAATTGTGTGTGTGTGTGTGTGTGTATCAATGAAGAATTTTTTTTTATGTTTTATTTAGGAAAATAAAATATGTCTAGTAAGAGAGATGAAACAAAGAAAGAGTTGGGGTAAGTTCACATTTTTCAAACCAACTTGTGCTTCTAAAATAAAATTCTGCCTCTCCACACACTGGGTTCCTGGAAGCTGACCAAAATCTGCTCAGTAATATTAACTCCACTTAAAAAAAGGAAGAGAACATATTGAACTGCATTCACTTATGGTCTGGGTGCTTGGAAGAAATCAGTTGGTGAGTACCAAAGTGATGACTGCATGTTTCTATTTGCATTTTGAAAATTGACAGATAATTGAAAGGAATCAGCATATGAAATTTCTCCAAGGAAGCCAGCAGAGAAACCCGAGGAACCCTGCCTACGGAGGCCTCCTGGTGCCTAAAGTCTGGTTGCAGAATGTTCTAGAACTGTATACTTCTTTAGTTAAGTCAAATGGATTCTCTATCTGTGTGCAGGGGACTGGGAATAGCTCCATCTGGTTGTCCAGCCAGTGCAATAACAGCTCCCCATATTCAAAGCTTCCTTTCCATCATTTTCTTCAATTGTGATTTCTGCAAAATCTCTGAGACCCTACACGAGAAATAATCAGAAACAGTAATCCATCTTGGTGCCATTTAAATATCCACAGAGATACTTTGTCAGAGAACGATCTTGGCAGACATTCTTTTAAAAATATATTTATTAGTTTTTTTAATTGGAAACGGCAGTAATGGCTTTACCTTAAGCAAATGCTCAATATACGTATTTCTAAATAATCATGAAGATCAAAAAATATTTTAAAGGGTTCAGACATGTGCAAAATATACATGCTGATAGATTTTTTTAAAAATGAAATCCATGTAGAAATGTAAAGAAATAGTGAATACTCCCTAATTTAAAAAAATGCAATAAAGTTATTTGTGGAAGGAGGTAGTAAGGTAGAGAGGGAGATAGGAAAATTGGGTAAGGGAGCAGAAAGAGAGAGAGAATGGCAAGAAACGCTAGTAACAAAAGCATATACTTTTTCTTGTAGCTGTGTAAGTTTGAAAATAAAACACCAATGTGAAAACAGAAACCTGAATTTACCACTTCGCTCTCCCCTGGGGTAGGGGTATAGGCACTGAGAAGCAAACAGGATTCATCTGAGAACATTGGTTGCATGTTCTCTGTACTTCAGTGTTGCAGTCTCCCACAAAATGTATTTATTTAGCAAATGTCACCCAAAACAGCTTGGTAGCAGATGAGGTTTATTTAATGGCAGTAAAACAGGTGAAACATTCCCTACATTTTTCGTCTCTGTTTATGTTTCTATCAAAAAAAAAAAAAAGCGAGCTAGTTACAGCTCTTTACACACTCAAACAGAAGCATAGCATATATTTGAGAAATAACACAAATTTTGCTTAGTAACTGGCTTGGAAAATAGAAATCCCTGTATTTTCTCAAAGCAATTTATGATTTTTCTGCCCAGAGGACAGGATCATCAAATCCAGACTCAACTTCACTTTATTTTTATTTTATTTTAAATGCTTTCCCTTCAAGATTTGCAGTCTCAATTTGGCATCCGTTTTAAGTTCCTTTACGTCTTATGTTCTTTTCCTATTTTAGCTTTACTATGCTTTGGAGTGTCCTCTCAGTAAGGAAAAAAAATCCACCCGATCTCTTCCCCAGTCCTTTCATCTGTAACCTTTCTACAAGTAAATGCTAATTGAAAAAGAAAGAACACCACTAATCTTGGAATTTAAATGCATTTAACAAAACCAATCTCACTCTAAATTGTTGTTTCGCCATTCCCTTTTCCCTAACAGATGTCGAGAAACTGCAATTCCTATTAAGAACACTTGACTGTTTACTCAGCACGAGAACTTCAGCCCCAGCCTGCATCAATCTAAATGCGTTTCGAGACGTCAGGCCCCCGAAATGTGCAGACGGTTAGTCGGTTATTTTTAAATGTAATCTTCACATAAAAGAATCACTGCACTTTCCCTTTCACTGTCTCATCCCTTCTCTTTTTTAACGATGGCATCAAGCAAAGGCGGAGAAGGGAATTTTATGACCATTCCATTTAAGTTGCTTTCGGTATGAGCTAGTGGATTTGTCATGCGGTGAATTAAATTATTAGTTAAGTTTGTAAATTGATTGGGAAAATAATGTGCTGTCCGATATTCTACAGCCCACATGCTTAACACAGGGGACAGAGTTGTGATTTCTTGACGGTGTGTGCATGTGTGTGGTGCCGCGGATAGACAGGTTGAGGCAAAAGGAGTGTTGGGTTGGGGTCTCCAGGGTGGCAAGGGCTGGTGGGTGGGAATGAGATGAACTATGTGTCCACATCTGAATCTTGAAAACCCTTGCATTCACTTGGCCTGATCTTCATAGCATCCTATCATATTTGTCATTTGTTTAAAAGCACTTGTTCAGCACTTGGCATGTAACATACATATACTGCACACGCAAGCTGCGTGATTTTGCTGCGCTGTGTTTGCACCCGGTTTCTGGGGCCCTTGTCATCTTGCCAACACCAAGCTGCACAATTTGGAAAGATGTATTTTCAGAATTCTCAGCATTTTCACATGTTTTCCCTTTCCAGTTCACTGTCCCTCTTACTCAACTTATTAAGAATGGAAGATTTAAAAAATGCAGATGAGAGAATAGGATCAACTTAAAACTGGAAAATAAATATTCCCTGTTTGGACTGCAAGGGGAACACATGCACGTGTTGGGCACCTGATGATATGCCAGGCATAGCAAGTATACTGTAGGATCACCTGGACTCTGCACAGCATCTGGGTGTCACCACTCTTGCCTGCTCCATTTTATAGATGACAAAACAGGATCCAAAAGGCTGGTTTGACCTCAAAGCTAATCTGTTAAAGATGCCTGGCCAGCACTGAAGCTTATGCTTCATTAGCCAGACCATGCAGACTCTCCTTTCTCATTCCTTTTAAAAAATCTTTTTAAAGAGATATTTGAACTGGCTGGGAGTGGTGAGGTGGCTATGGCTCATGCCTGTAATCCCAGCACTTTGGGAGGCAGAGGCGGGTGGATCATTTAAGGTCAGGAGTTTGAGACCAGCCTGGCCAACATAGTGAAACCCTATCTCTTCTAAAAATTTTATAAACATTAGCCAGGCATGTAGCAGCTACTTGGGAGGCTGAGGCAAGAGATTCTCTTGATCCTGGGAGGCAGAGGTTGTGGCAAGCCGAGATTGTGCCACTGCAGTCCGGTCTATGGGCGAGAGAGTGAGAGAGTGAGACCCTGTCTCAGAAAAAAAAAAAAAAGATATTTGAACACATACATTAAGTCTTTCACCACGTGGTAAGCTTCTGAAGGGTGGACGTGTTCTGATTTAACTGTGTCTAGTCCCCAGCACTCGTCCCCTCTTGCTAGCCATATATTTGCGGTCAAATGATGAATACCAGAATGGCTAAGTGCATTCATTGCTACAGTTGCAATCACATCAGCCTCTTACGTGTGACTTTCAAGCAGACGTTAATTTTGCTGGCCTGTAATATACAAAAGAAATATTGGGGGTGCATTTGGGACCTGGCCTCCAAGTTGATTGGTAGGTATGTCTGGTTCAAACTGAGAACCATCTTCTCTCATGTGTTCTAACTGATTTTCATGCCTTTGAGTTTGGCTATGTGCCGGAGCTGGGTGAGAACAGGGCTGAATTTGGAGGCTGGCAGTCAGGCCAGCTGGTGGTTCTGGACTGTAGAATCCAGGCGCCAAGGGCTGGACTTCACTCCCAAGTAGCTTCAGGAGGACGATTTTGTCCATGTCCTCATGATGGCAAAAAGTAGCAGTCTCTCTGTCCACCTCCCTCTCTCAAGGATACTGCAAAGTAGAGTGGCTTGTGTGGTAAATGTATGGTAAGTTCCAGTTACGTTTAGTAAAAATGGAAAATTTAAAAATTCAAACAACAAGGTGTAGGGCCTCAAACTGTAGCACTGTGGGCTTTTCCCTTTTGCTCCTGCCTCAGGCTTCTCTGTCTCTCTCTCTGCTGGGTTCCCCACCTCCCTTCTCTTTCTTCCTTCTTGCTCCTGGGTCCTCGGTGCCACCCCACCTGCATCTTCCATCTTTATTTCTTAACTCTCTTTCCACTTTCCCTAGGCCTCCTTTTCCCCCTCCCTTATTTGCAAATCCTGTTCTCAGGCTTTGCTGGTTCTTGGTAAGGAGGAGCAATGATCATGGTACTCCAGAGAGGCAATGAGGAAGTACTTTCTGTTGTCTTGAGGGAGGAAGAGCTCCCAGGAATCACAGCTCACCCTAGGGGTGTTTTGATGCAGCTGAACTTGCTTGGAGCACAATCCAGAGCAGAATGCTAGTTAGGTTTTATGTACTCGAGATGCTTGCACACTTAGAATCCTTCTGCCCTGGCTGAAAGTCTTGTCTCTAAATCTCTCTGGAGAGTCAGAAGGAGGAATACAAGCTTTGGTGGTCTCCCTGGCAGAGCGTTTGCATATGCTATGTGTATCAGGCTAGTTTTCTGCTTGTAATCTTCGCGTTTCCTGAGACTAGCTCACAAGAGGAGGAGGTGAATGTGGCAAGGGAGAGGAAGGGAGGCATGAAGATTTAAAATCTTAAAATAGTTTAGACCAATTCCTTCCTTTTATGTAGGAAGAAATGAATCTCGGAGAGTTCAAGAGACTTTCACAGATGCAGAGCAAAAAAGAGGAGGAAAATCCAAACCCATGTCTCCCAATATTTGTTTGTTTGTGTTCTCCATTCTATACTCATAGAAATGGAAAGGGAAAGAGGAAGAAATTAAATCAAGAGATGAGACGGAAGAAGAGAAATCAGAAGATCTAGTCCAATTGTCCTTTCCAAGCAATCCATTGACTGAACCCCACATGCCGCATTTAGAATGAAAGGACCAGGTAATGAGCCATGTGAAATTGAACAAGCCATTTGAATTCTCACACTTCCATGTCCCTTATCCACCCAGCAACACATTACAGGATTCCTTTGCTTCTTCCTTTTAAAGATGTAGATTGAAATTTGATATGGTTTGGATTTGTGCCCCCACCAAATCTCATGTTGAATTGTAATCCCCAGTGTTGCAAGTGGGGCCTAGTGGGAGGTGCTTGGATCATGGGGGTGGACTTCCCCTTGCTATTGTTGTGATAGTAAGTGAGTTCTCAGGAGATATCGTTGCTTAGAAGTGTGTAGCACCTCCCCCCTTTCTCTCTTTCTCCTGCTTCAGCCATGTAAAATGTGCCTGATTCTCCTTCACCTTCCACCATGATTATAAGTTTCCTGAGGCTTCCCCAGCCATGCCTCCTGTGTAGCCTGGGGAACCATGAGCCAATCAAAACTCTCCTTTATAAATTACCCAGTGTCAGATATTTCTTTATAGCAGTATGAGACTAGCCTAACACAAAATTCAACTAGCACTGAATTTACCTACCTTATCCACTGCAATTTATAAGCCAGGAATAACTCAGTGCTTCTAATCGGCTTATGAGTGATCTTCACTATCCCATTTTACAGATAACGAGACTGAACCTGAAACTTCGTACATGTGTACCTTTTTTTATTTTTTTCATTTAGGGGAAACAAACTTGAGTGTAGTGAAAAGAACACAAACTTTAGAACAGATGCATTTTTGTTTAATTTTTTAAACCACTTTCTACGTTTCTCAGCACTATGTAATGACTCTCAACTTTAGCTTCTCAACTGTCAAAGGAAATAAGGAAGCTGACCCCACAGAAATAATGGGGGCTAAGTGGGAATGTGTACATGGAGGCTCTTGCTAGAGGAGTTGATGTGCCAAGAGGTGAAAGTGAGAGAAAGACACATATCACCTGCTGTACTTCAGCTTGGAGCTTGGTTCTTAAGGTAGGTGAACAGAATAGACAAAGATTAAAAAACATTCCTACATATGTAATTCATTCTGTTCATTCAGAGAATTAAACTGAGCCCCCACTAGGATTGAATCATGCTTCCTGGTTTTGAAACTGTCAGAATGCTTGAGAAAATAACAACAAACAACTATTATTGGTGGGTGAAGAAACAAGAAAATTCTTAATGAAGCAACAACAATGGCTGCTAGAGCAAGTTCTGGTCCCACAGAGCACGAACGGTTCCTACTCATTCCTGGGCTCCTCCTGTGCAGTGGGCCCCCTGGACCTCACACGTAAAAGCAAAAACGAAAGAAATAGAACCATGAAATGCATAGTGTATCTATGTAGGCACCTTATCCATAGTCTCAGAAAGAAAAATGAGAAGAATAAACAGAAGGTAGGTTAATCATAGTAACTTCAAATCTATGTTCTTAGATATGGATCCAGGTGGTCCCTGTGCAGAAGATAATAAAGAAATGCATGGTCTACCATTTTATAGGCTTTTGGGAGGATTTGGGAAGTGTGAGAATTACAGGCTCTGCCGCAACCTTGCCAGGCATCTGCAAGGTTGCCCAAGAACCCTTGTGCAGAAACTCAACCAGACTTTCCAAAGCCTCTGCAAACACTTCACTGGCCTTCAGCTTTGTTAAAAACAGAACAATTCAAAAAAATAGTTCAAGTTGCTATTGAAGCCTGCTTGCCTCCCTTCCCTCACACAAGGTAGCCCTGAGCCCAGCCCCATTGTTGTGAGAGCCTGCCCACCTCTTGTTTTCCACTTTTCTGCCTTATGTATCCACGTGGCTTACCTTGCCCATTTCCATACCTGACCCACCTTTCACATTGCGAATGTGTCTTTTGCTGGGAGTCCCCCAACTCCTTTAGCCCTAGGCTGCCTCCCTCCCTGTCTGGGATCTGCAGGGCCTCCTCTGCTACACTGACTTCTTCTTCTAAATGGCAGTTCTTTCTCCCCTGGGCCAGTCTTTCCAACTGGGTTGGTTCAGATGAAACAATCGCACACTTCTGCCAGTCTCAGTTTTGTGTGAGCCAAGCAGAGTGTCCGCACATTCACGGGTGTTCACGCACACGTGAGTGGACATATAGAAGCCACTGCTCTGGAGTGTCGACTAGAGGGGCAGTCACGACAGCCCTGTGCCTTTCAGGCTGGGTTCTGTGCTGGGATTTCTGCTCTGTGCTTTTGAAACCACGTGGCTTAGGGTAGAATTCTGGCTCGGCCACTTTCTAGACATGACCTTCGGCGAATTTCTTAAATTCTTGATACCCCATCTGTTTCCTCATCTGTGAAGTGGGGAGATTCCTCATCAAATGAAGAAACAAATGCTACCTATCTCCCTGGGTGTCATGAGGATTAAATGAGTTGATACGTATAAAACACAGAACCAGTCCCGGGCACTGTTAGTGTTCCATACAGGCCAGCACTTGGATGTAGAGGACACGGGCAGGGAGGCTTGGAGAGATTTCTTCAGGCCAGTCGCTGCCCGTGCAGCTCCAAGAACTCTCGTTCAGAGAGGCCCAGAGCCTGTGTCAAGCCAGTTTGGTGACTTGGGCCCAGACAAGACTCTGACTCTTTGTGGACGTTGGACATTATCATGAGTGCCTGTGTGTGTTCATGTGTGTGTGTGTGTGTGTGTGTGAGAGAGAGAAAGACACAGAGAGAGAGAGACATAGAGAGAGGTAGGAGGATGGAGGGTTACGGAGAGAAGACAACGTCAGCCTGTTTCCAAATCTGAGCAGATTTCTAATTAGGATAACATTCAGCCATTCTTACAAGAAAATATAAGAAAGGAGGAACTCATCTCTGGGACTGCTTAGAAGTACGCGGTGGCAGAAGGTAATCAAGCTTCCTTGAGCCTCTGCGACTGCTCGGCTCAGAATGTGGCACGAGCTATCTTTGTCTCCCTATCTTTTCCTGAAGCCTTTAGCAATCGCTAACAATCCTATTTACCCTGTGTACCAGACAAACACTGTTACCGTCGCCATCTCACTATTTTTATCTAATATTGAAATTTCTCTTCCTAAGAGCAGCCCTGAATATATTATGATATCTGCTGAATAAATGATGTGCGTCATATACTGTGCAGAGATGGTATTTATGAAGCCTAGGTCTAGCTAAAAAAAAGGAATCATTCAGCTCTCATTTGAAAGGAAATTCAATTGGATAAATTTTCAAGAAAGCCAAGTCATGTATTTTTTTTTAAACATCCATACAAACTTTTGGATTCAAGGCCAATTTTTTCCTATTTCTCAGTGGGAAAGATTGCCCTGCCATTTGTAACATATTTCTTTTTTTCCTACAGAAATGGAGGTTGTCTCCCTGCTCCTATGTGAGGCATGTCTTATTAGTACCATCATCATATTAGTAGCATAAATATAATGATATGTCAAACGCATTTAATGTAACAGTGTTTGAGACATTTACAAATCACTCTCTCTAAATGTCTCTGAGTTAAAGGGGCTTTAAGACCTTCCCATTTTGCAGGGGAGGAGGCCGTACAATAACAGACAGTGCTAGGAAGTGGATCTCTGATTTCTCAGTGGTCCTACCAGCTCTATGAAGTGTTTAATATTCACCATACAATTTTCTCTCGCCTCTTATACTTGGTGGAGAGTAGCCACAGTGATGGCAGCAGTTATGATATTAATGAAACTATTCTTTACTTATTACAACA
Organism: Cacajao melanocephalus; assembly: GCA_963573385.1. Classification (NCBI taxonomy): domain Eukaryota; kingdom Metazoa; phylum Chordata; class Mammalia; order Primates; family Pitheciidae; genus Cacajao; species Cacajao melanocephalus. Next base: position 127,147 of record CAUYLG010031697.1, on the reverse strand, counting down.
GTTTATAAAGTACCACTCTCTAGTGATACATTGGGGGACTGATGCTAGAAGAAAAAGTGGGTAATTTGTGAAAGTTCCTATGAAGAATGAATGAGGAACCCTGGTTCAGCTTAGGATGTGTGCTTCTGACTGCAAGTCCACCAATGGGTCCTTGTGAGTGTGTGCTGCTGCTGCTGCTGCTGCTGCTGCTGCTGCATTTGTCTTTCCCTTGGGGTTTTGACTCTCATGACTCTGACTTAGGAAGCCAAAATCTGGCCAGCTTTGTTTACACAAAATTGAAGGTCAGAAAGTCAAGTACATGGTTAAAGAAGTGCTAATTCGGCTGGGCGCTGTGGCTCACACCTGCAATCCCATCACTTTGTGAGGCTGATGTGAGTGGATCGCTTGAGGTCTGGCCAACATGATTAAACCCTGTCTCTACTAAAAATACAAAAATTAGCTGGGCATGGTGGCAGGCACTCGTAGTCCTCCCAGCTACTCCAGGAGGCTGAGGCAGGAGAATTACTTGAATTTGAGAGGTGGAGGTTGCAGTGAGCCTAGATCATGCCACTGCACTCCAGCCTGGACTTTCCTCATCCTGGGACTTTATATCCACATTCGATCTCTCCTTGAAGACAAAAAAGAAAAAAAAGAATGCTCGAAACAGTAACAACACTGCAAAACTTTCAGGAATTTTCTAAATAAGTGTCTTTCTTTCTCAGATGGAGAAAACGATTTTGCAGGTGAAACTCAGAAGGGTGAAGCCGCTTCCCAGAACCACAAATCAAACTGAGGGAAACATGAAGAGAAGACTTGGGTCTTTTTATTCTTCTCAAAGTGATATTTCCATTCTGCCACAAGGCTGTTGCTAGGCCATCTTCAGAGCATTAGGACAAAATAACTCAACCAACTAATCAGGGGTTTACTGTCTTACCTGCAGGATCTATTAGCCTCCCCAGACCTCAGTCCTACCCTCAATAAGATGGATCACAGATGGTTAGCAAAGTGGTTAAAGAATCTTTCTTTTTTTTAGCATCTCAGGGTCCAAAGACAAAAACATGCTCAGAGCTGCATTCCCCAAAGCAAGAGTCCTTTGGGCAGGCACAGGGGATGGGTGCAAAGGAAGGTCAAAGACTTTTGGAAAAATTCTGCTTTCAACAGTTTCTTCGCAGCAGATTTAGAAGGATCATGGGCACTATGTGAAAACCCTAGAGTGACAAGGTATAAAGTATTTCCCAACTTATTGGTCCAGAGACTTTTTTTTTTTGGCAGAGACTATCTTGCAATACTAATGATCTGTGAATAATACTTCAAGTAAGGATGCTTTAGACCAGTGGTCAACAAATTATGGTTCACAGATCAAATATGTCTTTCAAATAAAGTTTTATTGCTGTGCAGACTGATTTGGTATGCAGAGACTAAGTGGTCCACAGAGTTGATGCCATTTACTGTCTGGTTCTTCACAAAAGAAATGTGTATCCCCTTTAGAGAACAGTACAATGGGCTCCTTTTACTTTTCATTACAAGTTAGAGCCTCAGTATTAGTTACTATAAATGTCTGTGCCAGAACATTTTCCCTCCTAATCGTACAATGGGATCTATCCACTGAGACAGTTGTTACGGACGCATGTTTAGAGTTCTCACTTACAGTCCATCTAAGCTTCCATTCACAGATGATATGGTTTGGCTAGGTTCCTATCCACTGAGACGGTTGTTACGGATGCATGTTTAGAGCTCTCACTTACAGTCCATCTAAGCTTCCGTTCACAGATGATGTGGTTTGGCTGTGTCCCCACCCAAATCTCATCTTGAATTGTAGCTCCCACAATTCCCACATTTCTTGGGGGGGGACCCAGTGGGAGGTGATTAAATCATAGGGGATGAGTTTTTCCCATGCTGTTCTTGTGGTAGGGAATAAATCTCACGAGGTCTGATGGTTTCATAAAGGAGAGTTCCCCTGCACACTCTCTTTCTCTTTGCCTGCTGCCATCCATGTAAAAGGTGACTTGCTCCTCCTTGCTTTCCATCATGATTGCGAGGCCTCCATCACCATGTGGAACTCTGAGTCCGTTAAACCTCTTGTACTCATAAACCAGTCTCAGATATATCTTTATTAGCAGTGTGAGAACAGACTAATACAACAGGTAAGTTAACTAAGACTTGCTTATAAATGTAACATCCGTGAGATCATACAAATGTGACATCCTTGAGATCATGTAGATGGCCCAACTCCAAGGCTGGGGTGGTTACATCCACTGTGTAATGGCTTTGTCCACTTGGTGCTGAGTGGGAGAAACTGGGATGGAAAGGTCACTTCTCTGTTGCAAACCACATCTGGATTGGAGGCCCATTCTGAGTTTTCCAGTGAAGAGGAATTCCAATTGAGCTTCTGCCTGTATCATTCCAGGGCACACTGACATTTGCTATAGGTTTACATTTAACCTTAAATTTGTAATTTTTTTTCTTTTGTTGCAGATTGGTTTTCAGTGAACTGAATATTAAAAAGATATTATAGAGAGAAACAACCTGCCTGGCTGATTGTTTCTTCCCAAAATGGATGTGATGATGAGCAAATGCTTTCATTTACATAAACAATCAGTTGAAAGGCCTTCACTGAATGTGAGCGTTCATATTTGATGACATCCTGATTATAACCATAAATAACAATATTTTCATTGTTGGGTAATAAACATCATTACCCAGTGTGTTTTAGGTGAGTGGGCACTTAACGGGGTAAGAAGGAGATGATCAGGAAGATTAAGGTGAGAGCTCAGTAAGATGAGAAGAGATAACCTCGCAAATTTAAGGTGTGCAATAAACGTCTTTGCCAAGGGCCCGTTCGTAAATATGATTAGGTTTTTTGATTCTTACAAGATAACTTGTGCAAATCAAATGTATCACAGCAGAAAAATCATCCTACAAGCCTGTGTCGAGGGACAAAATGTGCTAGGTCTGCCCTTGGTGAGCTCATGGTCTGGTGAGGTGATCAGAGCACTCTCTCACAGACAAGCCATGACAGTGCCATGTGACAGAAGTGTCAGAACAGCAACAACAACAAAAAACAGGTTTCTGTGGGTCTGTTTTTGCGCAGATGTTCTGTGATCCTGTGATTGATTATGATTTCATTGTTTAGTTCTTTTGCTTTGTTTTGTCTTTGGTTGCTTATTTTAAAATTCCCATTTTTGTATTCATGTAAGATATACCTCCATAAAGCTCATTAACCTTTAGCACACAGGTTGATGAATTTATATATATACACACTTATGTGACCACCACCTAGATCAAGACACAGGATATTCAGTACCCCAAGTGTGGACATTATTTTTAAAGTGAATTGTTTTAAACCCCAAAGCAGTGTACCTTATAAATAAAGGAAAATAAAGTTACAGAGACCAAAGGAAAAGTGCATTCTAAAAAAATTATGAGTCAAGTGTGGTGCCACACACCTATAGTCCCAGCTACTTGAAAGGCTGAGGAAGGAGGATTCTTGATCCCAGGAGTTTGAGGCTACAGTGAGCTATGATCATCTGCTGCATTCCAGCCTGGGTGACAGAGTGAGACTGTGTCAAATTAATATAAAGTAATAAGATTATGAAACAGGCAGTGGTCTTGAGCATAGGCATCAACACAGAGACAAATTCAAAACCCGGAGCTGACATCTACAACCCGTGAGTCCCTAGGAAACGCATCTCATCTCTTTGAGACTCAGTTTCCCCAACTGCAAATCACCAATGACAATACCAAATTGGGAGGATAACAACTGTGAGGTTGATAGGAATGGTTGTGCAGGTAACCGGAGTAGCAGAGGTAGAAGCCCCCCAGCATGTGGCCCACAATGAGAGATCAGAAAATATTTGCCAGTCCTGTGATGAGAAGACAGCAACAATGCAAAGATTCCACTTTGCAGCAAGTCAATAGTTTGTATGGCCTCTAAGTTGTGGATTTCCTTGTTCAGAGGAAATACAATTCATAAGGGAAGAAGAACATGTTATTGATGAGTGGTCATTCATTGTAGAGTTCAGGGTAACTGTTGTCCAAATAAAAAAAAGTGATTACATTGAGACTAAGAAATCTGGGGTTCATCTGTCTTTACATTTTTTTTTTTGTTTCACAATTTTCTCAGTGTTCCTTGTCACCTGGGTCTTTGTTATTTTCTGGGAACAATGGACCTCGACCTCAACGGTTTGACAAGAAAACATGAGATTTCAATTAGTTTTCATTCAAGGATAAGTGTTTCTGGACTCTGGGGATTTTTCTCTTTGTCACTTTGGATCCCATAATGAATAATCCCCATGTGATGCTTAATCTTATATGTCAACTTGTCTGGGTCAAGGTACCCAGATATTTGGTCAGACATTATTCTGATGTTTCTGTGAGGGTGTTTTTGGAGGAGATTAACATTTAAATTGGTGGACTTTGATTAAGCTGACTGCCTTCTCTAGCGTAGATTGGCCTCATCCAATCACTTGAAGGCCTGAATAGAACAAACAATGACCTGTTCTGAGTAAGAGGGAATTCTATTTAACACCAGAAATCAGCCTTTAGTCTTCAACTACGCATCTGCTCATCTCTGGGTCCCCAGCCTAACAGCCCACCCTGCAAACTTTGAACTTATCAAGCCCTCACAATCACACCCATCAATTCCTTCAAACAAATCTCTCTCTCTAAATGTACACACAACCTTATTGTTCAGTTTCTCTGGAGAATTCTCACCCATATACCCAGTAGGAAGAAGGAGAGTCCAATTTCAGTGGGGTTCATGATGCCAGGTACTCAGCAATCTCTTTTTCTCAAAGTCCTGGAAGCCTGCATTGGAATTCTGGCATGTGCACTTCCTAATGCTGTGACGTGCTATGGTTTGGCTCTGTGTCCTCACCCAAATCTCATCTCAAATTGTAATCCCCACATGCCAAGGGAGGGTGGGGGGTGATTGGATCATGGGAGCGGTATTTCCCCTGCTGTTCTCATGATAGTGATTGAGCTCCCATGAGATCTGGTGGTTTTATAAGTGTTGGCAGTTTCTTCTTCACTCTGCTTTTCCTTGCTGCCTTGTGAAGAAGGTACTTGCTCCTCCTTCATCTTCATCCAGGATTGTAAGTTTTCGGAGGACTCCCTGGTCATGTGGAACTGTAAGTCAATTAACTTCAACTCTTTATAAAATACCCAATCTTGGGTATTTCTTTCTTTTTTTTTTTTTTAGAAAGAAAAAGAGAGGAAAGAAAGTGAGAGTGAAAGAAAGAAAAAAAAGAGTGTAAGAGAGAAAGAAAGAGGAAGAGAAAGAGAGAGAGAGTGGGATTCTTGTTCTATTGCCCAGGCTAGACTGCAGTCTAAAAATGGGTATTAAAAACTTCTTTTATGCCAATAATTGTGCTTAACAATGGAAACAGGAAGGAATAAGAGATGAAAATCACAAACAAGTGCCAACCAATATTTTATTTAAACCTGTGAAATGCTATGCAATTGCTGAGGAGTGATTTACTTCCAATTATGTGGTCACTCACAAAAGTCCATTTTAAGATAATCAGGAACATCTGAAAATGAACTGGGTATTAAGATGATGCCAAGAAATCAGCATTAATTTTGTCAGGAGTAATAATGGCATTATGCTTATGTAAGAAAGCGTCCAAGTATTTTAAGAGATGTATACTGAAGAATGTGAAAGGGGTTTGCTTTAGAAAACATTAGCAATTAACAACAAAACCCAGAATGTGTGGCAGAATATTGGTAACTGTTGGATCTGGAAGATGTTACAATGGTGATTTACTACATATTTTTTTTCTGTGATGCTTAAATATATACATATATATATACACACACACACACATATAAACATATATATATATATACACACACATATATATAAACATACACACACACACACACACACACACATATATATATATATATATTTGGAGACAGAGTCTCCCTCTGTCATCCAGGCTGGAGTGTAGTGGTATCATCTCGGCTCAATGCAACCTCTGCCTCCTGGGTTCAAGAGATTCTCCTGTCTCAGCCTCCCAAGTAGCTGGGATTACAGGCACCCACCACCATGCCTGGCTAATTTTGGTATTTTTAGTAGAGACAGGGCTTCACCATGTTGGCCAGGCTGGTCTTGAACTACTGACCTCAAGTGATCTGCCTGCCTCGGCCTCCCAAAGTGCTGGGATTACAGGCATGAGCCACTTGTGCCTGGGCTTTAAAAATTTTTTAAAGAAAAAGTTTTTAATGCTATCATAAACTATGATTGATGCCTTGCCAATTATTTAATTACAAGCTTTCTCAAACTGTAATTACTGAGGCAGAGGGTATAAACTTCCTAAAGGCTTTGACTTTTTTTTTTTTTTAGAAAGAGTTTCGCCGCTCGTTTCCCAGGCTAGAGTGCAATGGCGTGATCTTGGCTCACCGCAACCTCCGCCTCCCAGGTTCAAGCGTTTCTCCTGCCTCAGCCTCCCGAGCAGCTGGGGTTGCAGGCATGCGCCACCACGCCCAGCTAATTTTGTATTTTTAGTAGCAACAGGGTTTCTCCATGTTGGTCAGGCTGGTCTCGAACTCCTGACCTCAGGTGATCCACCTGCCTCGGCCTCCCAAAGTGTTGGGATTATAGTCATGAGCCACCATGCCTGGCCAGGCTTTGAATTTTTATAAATTGTTTTCCCAAAAGGCTTTATTATTCATTCCTTAAACATTTACTGCCTACTATGTGCCAGGCACTGTCCTAGGTGCCAGGCACTGTCCTAGGCATCAGGGACACAGCAGTGAACAAGACAGACAAAAATCTCTGCCCTCATGGGTGCTTAAATTCTAGCATAGATGTGTTGGGATAGGGTGAGGGGAGTTAAACAAACTAAGTAAGTAAAAGGTATAGCGTAAGCTGGGCGCAGTGGGGCTCACGCCTGTAATCTCAGCACTTTGGGAGGCTGAGGCTGGTGGATCACCTGAGGTCAGGATTTCAAGATTGGCTTGGTCAACGTGGTGAAACCCCGTCTCTACTAAAAATGCAAAAAATAACCAGGCGAGGTGGCAGGCACCTGTAATCCCAGCAACTCCGGAGGCTGAGGCAGGAGAATTGCTTGAACCTGAGAAGTAGAGATTTCAGTGAGCTGAGATCGTACCACTGCACTCCAGCCTGGGCAACAAGAGCAAAACTCCACCTTAAAAAAAAAATGTATAGTGTACTAGATGTAGATAAGTACTGTAGAGAAAAGAGTAGAGAAGCAGCTAGGGAATGCAAGTATGTGTGTACACATAATGTTTTTCTAGACAATTGCTACTGCAGAAGTGTGTGCATATGATTTTTTATAGGGTGATCAGGAAAAGCCTCATTGAGAATGAAATTTTAGAAAACCTTCAGAAGTGAAGAAATAGCTATGAGAGAAGAAAAAGTATTCCAAGTAGAGAGAATGATAAGTGCAAAGGTTCTAAGAGCAAAGGAAAGAAAGAGATCAGAGATATGAGAGGAGGCCAGACAGTATAGGGCTTTGTAGGCCATGGTAAGGATTGGAGAGTGACATGAAGAGCCACTGGAGGAATTTTTTTTTTTGAGATTGGAGTCTTGCTCTGCCCCCCAGGAGGGAGTACAGTGGCATGATCTCAGCTCACTGTAACCTCTGCCTCCCAGTTTCAAGCAATTCTCCTTGCCTCAGCCTCCCAAATCTCTGGGATTACAGGCATGCACCACCACACCTGGCTATTTTTTTTTAATTTTTAGTAGAGACAAGGTTTCACCATGTTGGCTAGGCTGGTCTTGAACTCCTGACCTAAAGTGATCTGCCCACCTTGGTCTCCCAAAGTGCTGGGATTACAGGTGTGAGCCACCGTGTCCAGCCAAGGATTCTGAATAGAGAAGTGACAGGATCTCCAGTAGTTCTTTTTTTTTTTTTTTTTTTTTTTTTTTAAAGAATCACTCTGCTGTTATATTGAGAATAAAATGGAGGTAGAGGGAAGAGTGTAAGTAGAAGACCAACCATCAGTAAGCTATTATAATAATCCAGGCAAGAAATAATGGTATCTTGGCCAGGGTAGTAGCAGTGCAAATGGTAAGAAGTGGGTATATTCTGAAGGGAGAGCTGATGTTATCTGCTGACAAATAAGGTGTGGGATATGGTAGAGAGAGGGGAAGTCAGGATGACCCCCAAGGATTTTAGCCTGAGAAAATGGAAGGATGGGCTGAGTGCAGTGGCTCACACCTATAATTCCAGCACTTTGGGAGGCCAAGGCAGGTGGATCCCTTGAGCTCAGGAGTTTGAGACCATCCTGGCCAACATGGTGAAACCCCGTCTCTACTAAAAATACAAAAATTAGTTGGATGTCGTGGCACATGCCTGTAGTCCCAGCTACTCGGGAGGCTGAGGCAGGAGAATCACTTCAATCTGGGAGGCGGAGGTTGGCGTGAGCTGAGATTGCGCCACTGCACTCCAACCTGGGCAACAGAGCGAGACTCTATCAAGAAAAGAAACAAAACAAAAAGAAAGGGAGAGAGAGAGAGAGAAAGAGAGGGAGAAAGAGAGAGAGAGAGAGGAAGCGAGGGAGGGAGGGAGAGAGAGAGGAAGCGAGGGAGCGAGGGAGGGAAAGAGAAAATGGAAGGACGAAGTTGCCTTCAACAAAAATGAGGAAGGCTGTGGGAGGGACAGCTTTAGGGAGATGATCAGGAATTTCCACCTGAACACATAACTTTGAGATGCCTTTTGGATATGTAAATGAAGATATTGAGTAGGCAGAGATTAGAGTCTGGAGTTCGAGGGAGAGGTAGGAGCTGAAGACATAAAACTTAGGAGTCATCAACGGACAGATGGTATTTAAAGTCATAAGACTATATGAAATCAATCATATGTAGAGACAGAAAAGAGAAGAGGCCAGGCATGGTAGCTCACGACTATAATCCCAACGCTTTGGGAGGCTGAGGTGGGAGAATCGCTTGAGCCCAGGAGATTAAGACCACTCTGGGCAACACAGTAAGATCCCATCTCTACAAAAAATACAAAAAATTAGCTGGTTATGATGGCATGTGCCTGTAGTCCAGCTACTCAAGAAGCTGATGCAGGAGGACCAACTGAGTCTAAGAGTTCGAGGCTGTGGTGAGCCATGATCACCCAACCGCACTCCAGCCTGGGCAACATAATGAGACCCTTACTCAAAAACAAACAAACAAACAAATAAAACAAACCGGGAAAGAAAAGGGAACCAGAATGCAACTCTGGGCTATTCCACAGAAGAAAAAAAGACTTATTTCTATTTCTTCTTTTCTATAAGAAGAAATATAGAGCAGTAGCTTGGGTGAGAAGAGTGAGGTCAAGAGAGATTTTTTTTTTAAATAAAGTTTTATTTTTAAACTTCATAAATGCATGCTTATGCAATTGGTAAAGAGCCAAAAAAAAAAAAAAAAAAAAAGAGGAAAATTGAGGATGTAGGAGAAAAAGGGGGAGAATTGCTGAACTGATGCTCTTAAGTTGGCCAAAGGAGATGGGAGCTGTGCCTGATAGTCCCAGGTACTCAGGAGGTTTAGGCAGGAGGACTGATCACTTGAGCTATGATTGTGCCACTGCACTCCAGCCTGGGGAGCATAGCAAGACCCTATCTTAAATAACATTTTTTTTTTTTGAGACAGAGGTTTGCTCTTGTCACCAGAGTGCAGTGGCACGATCTCAGTTCACTACAACCTCCGCCTCCTGGGTTCAAGTGATTCTCATGCCTCAGCCTCCCTAATAGCTGGGATTATAGGCACCTGCCACCATGCCCAGCTAATTTTCATCTTTTTGGTAGAGACAGGGTTTCACCACGTCGGCTAGGCTGGTCTCAAAACTCCTGACCTCAGGTGATCTGCCCACCTTGACCTCCCAAAGTGCTCAGATTACAGGCGTGAGCCACCACGCTCAGCCAAAATTTTTTTAATTAATAAAAAGATATGGGACCTAATATAAGTAGAGGGATTGGACTTAGATAGGAATATGGAAAGGTCATGCACAATTAATAGCAGGCAGGCAGAACATGTGGGCACAGAGGGGCTATAACACCTTCATGTAGGTGAGGTGAAGAGGGGGTAAGAACTTATCAAAAGTTTTCTTCCCATTGCTTCCATTTTGTCAGTAAAATAGGAAGTGACGTCATGAACTGAGACTGAGCAAATGAGGAGAACGTATTAGAGGCTTGAAGACAGAAAAGGTATGAAACACTCATTTAGGACCACGAAAGAACGAGGGAAATAGAATACAATCACCAACTTACACTACCACAGAAGTGTATATGTGAGTATCAGCCTCGCAACAGTCTTTTTATTTTGAGTCGGAGTCTCACTGTGTCACCCAGGCTGGAGTGTAGTGATGCAATCTCGGCTCACTGCAGCCTCCACCTCCCAGGTTCAAGCAATTCTCCTGCCTCAGCCTCCTGAATAGCTGAGACTACAGGCGCGTGCCATCACACTCAGCTAAGTTTTGTATTTTTGGGGTTTCACCATGTTGGCCAGGCTAGTCTCAAACTCCTGACCTCAGGTGATTTGCCAGCCTCGGCCTCCCAAAGTGCTGGGATTACAGGCATGAGCCACTGTGCCCGGCCACAACAGTTTGATGACAGTAAGTAAACTAATTTTTCAATATTTGTTAAACTGTTAAGTTAAAAAAAAAAATCACACTGGCTGGGTGCGATGACTCATACCTGTAATCCCAGCACTTTGGGAGGCTGAGGTGGCCAGATCACTTGAGGTCAGGAGTTCAAGATCAGCCTGGCCAACACAGTGAAACCCTGTCTCTACTAAAAATACAAACATTAGCTGGGCGTGGTGGTGCACACCTGTAATCCTGGCTACTCAGGAGGCTGAGGCAGCAGAATCACCTGAACCTGGGAGGCAGAGATTGCGGTGAGATGAGATTGCAACACTGCACTCCAGCCTCGGTGACAGAATGAGACTCTGTCTCAAAAAAAAAAAAAATTAGCCAGGTGTGGTGGCATATGCCTGTAATCCCAGCTACTTGGGTGGCCGAGGCATGAGAATTGCTTGAACGCAGGAGGTGGAGGTTGCAGTGAGCTGAGATCATGCCACTGCATTCCAACCTGGGCAGAAGAGTGAGACTCTATCTCAAAAAAAGAAACAAACAAAAAACCAAAAAACCGAGTCTCGGCACTATAAAAAAATTACAAAGAAAAAAAATTACATTTATTTTATTTTTTTAAGACGGGGTTTCAGCATGGTGGTCAGGCTGGTCTTGAACTCCCAACCTCAGGTGATCTGCCCGCCTTGGCCTCCAAAGTGCTTGGATTACAGGTGTGAGCCATCATGCCCGGCCAAAAAATCACATTTAATTTACATGTCTGATCATTAGTGAGGTTGAACATCTAGTCATTGTATTTTCTCTGTTGCGAATTTTCTGCTTCTGTCCTTTGTTCATTATTTCATTACTGGGATATTAGTATATTTCTTTATAGATTTATATGAATTCTTGAGATATTAAGGGTATTGATCATAACCAATTGTTTTTGTCTTTTTTTTTTTTTTTTTTTTATTGAGTCTCGCTTTTTCGCACAGGCTGGGGTAAAGTGGCATAATCTCGGCTCACTGCAACCTTTGCCTCCCGGGATCAGGCAATTCTCCTGCCTCAGCCTCCTTAGAAGCTGGGACTCCATGTGACTGCCAACATGTTAGGCTAATTTTTGTATTTTTAGTAGAAATGGGGTTTTACCATGTTGGCCAGACTGTTCCTGAACTCTTGACCTCATGTGATCTACCCGCTTCCGCCTTGCAAAGTGCTGGGATTACAGGCGTGAGCTACCGCACCTGGCCATAACCATTTTTTTTTCTTCTATGTGTATGTGAAATATTTTAAATCTAATATAAGATAATTATTCCATCAAAACTCCAATCAAAACCTCGTATCCCCTAATCTGTATAGGCAATAAATAGGGAACATTACCTTAAGTGATGCAAGAGGATGTTCTGGTCCCAAAAGGCTCCAGTGAAAAGCAGCCAGGTCCTCATCTGGGAGGATGTGGTTACCTATAAAGAACATTTGTCATTTATTGACTGTACAAATGTTTTCTTAGAACCTCCAGGCCATGAAAGGGGTCCTGGGAGAGAAAATGATCAAATAATTCACATAGGTCTATATTCTTAATGTAATACACAGTAGCTCTGTGTTGGTTACCTAATATGTTTCATGTGTATTATACATATCATCTTTATAATGACTATGTATGGTAATATCATTTCCATTTTACAGGTAAGGAAACCGAGGTTCGGACAAATATGGTGACTTGGCCCAATGTGATCTGGCCAATAGGTACACACACCAAGATAAAAAGCTAGGAATGTAACTCCAAAGCCCATGCTATTACTTATCCCCTAAGCCATGTTGCCTTCTATAATAGCAGCCACCAATTACTAACTGCCTAATGAATGCTGAGCATTTTGTATAGCTTATTTCATTTCACTTTAGGAATAACACCATGAGGTATTATCCGCATTTCACAGATGAAGAAACTGAAACCAGGGAGATGTCACTTCAGTGATTTGCCAATGACCTAATTCCAAAACTTGTGCTGACTCCATTGTATTATCCAAACTCATGTCCTCTGAGATAATAGAGCAAAGGTCACATCTGAGACAGGATATTAACCTTCATGCGCTAAGTACTTGAAAAACAAATTCAAAACATACTGAACTCTGCAATTTACTCTGAAATACATCTTTAAGAGATAGATTGGGCTGGACACAGTGGCCCATGCCTGTAATCGCTGCACTTTGGGAGGTCGAGGTGGGTGGACTGTTTGAGGTCAGGAGTTCAAGACCAGCCTGACCAACACGGTGAAACCCTGTCTCTCCTAAAAATGTAAAAATTAGCTGGGCACGGTGGTGGGTGCCTGTAATCCCAGCTACTCAGGAGGCTGAGGCAGGAGAATCGCTTGAACCCAGGAGGCGAAAGTTGTAGTGGGCTGAGATCATGCCACTATACTCTAGCCTGGGCAACAGAGCGAGACTCTGTCTCAAAAATAAAATAAAATAGGCTGGGTATGGTGGCTCACACCTGTAATCCCAGCACTTTGGCAAGCTGAGGTGGGCAGATCACAAGGTCAGGAGTTCAAGACCAGCCTGGCCAATATGGTGAACCCCCGTCTCTACTAAAAACACAAAAATTAGCTGAGCATGGTGGCAGGTACTTGTAATCCTAGCTACTCGGGAGGCTGGGCAGGAGAATCGCTTGAACCCGGGAGGCGGAGATTGCAGTGAGCCGAGATCGCACCACTGCGCTACAGGCTGGGTGACAGAGCGAGACGCCATCTCAAAAACTAAATAGATAAATAAATAAAATAAGAGATAGATTGATGGATCGGTAGAGGAATGGACAGATACGTGATAAGGCAATTATAGTAAAATGTTAATGGCAGAATATAAGTGGTGGATATAGGGTTTTTACTGCAAAACTCTTTCAATTTTGCCATATATTTGGAAATTTTCATAATAAAATATTAGCACAAAAGAAACAAAGAGAAAAACATGATCAACAATTTGCCTTTCTGATCTAAATTTAGACACTGGGGAAGAACGCTCTCTGTGGGGAACCAAAGTTGTCTAGGGTTAATAAAACATTTGGCTTCAGAATATTCACCATGAAAGTTATAAAATGTAGCAAAATAAGGTTTACAGGAATCTAAATGTTCTGGAATAACCTGTAGCAACCCACAAACCAAACATGCTGAGTTTTAGTGTGGTCTACCAAGAAGCCCAAATCCATGCTGAGTTCTCCCTAGCACAGGGTTTAGCATGAGGACTTTAAGAAGACAAATCTAATGATGACAGGCTAAATCACTTTAGTCCTCATTTCTTACCACCAGAAGACGAAATTACCAATCACTGCATTCTCTTCAGTGGATGACCTACCTAGCAGTGCAGCAAATATGGGAAAATTCACCCTCTTCAGGCCCAGCTGCTTGGCCACTTCTTGCATCAGGAACTGGTTGGTAGTGAGGTTCTTCCCATTCCAGCTCAATTTCAGAGCATGGGAACTGTAGTAAGAGGGAATATTGTAGAGAGCATACTCGGAGTCATGGGCAAGAAGGCCATGAAAGCCATTTTCCCTGAAAAACGCCACCACTTCCAAATGGTGATCTTCAAGGCTCTGAAAGACCTAGGAGGGAAGAAAAGAACGTGTCATACCACAGAAGTTGATTTGTATTGTTAGAAGTCAGGAGGTTTAGCAACTAAATTTTATAGTTTGGTGAAATTTGAGATTATATGTGACAGAACAGAACATTCTTTTAAAATTTTTTACTTTAAAAAAAAAAAATACAGACATGAGATCTCACTTTGTTGCCCAGGCTGTTCTCAAACTCCTAAGAGTTCAAGTGATCCTCTCGCCTCAGCCTCTGAAAGTTCTAGGATTACAGGCACAAGCCACTGTGCCCAACCAGAACAGTCTACTCTTAAAAAACAAAACAAAACCGCTCTCCCAGTCCACAACTTGATTACTGTAAACACAGACAGCATTACACGTGTTCATTCAAATGCCCAGTGCTTTTTTTAACTCCTTTCACAAAACTTGCCCTGATGCACTTCAAAATTAAAATACTGAAATTAACAAGGTATATATTACTTAAGTTTTTAGTTCAAACAATAACATTAGACTTCTGTTAGTAAGATAATAAAGCTATTATTTATTGCTCAGCATCTATGCGCTGTACGTATTTTATATATATTATCCCATCATTAGAATAACAATAGTAAGGTACATATGGATGAAAAACTTTGATGTAGAAATAGACATAGAAATCTAAGTTTTTTAAAAGTCCCTGCTTTTTTCCTTAGTAGTACTGTACGCTGCAGGGCACCTAAATAGTTGCACTTCCAACAGAGAGAAGTCAGAAACTTTACCCCATTTTAGAAATGGGGAAACTAAGGCTACAAGTGATTGGCTGCCCCCAAAGTTGCATAGTGAGTGAGTGGTAGACAGGATTCAAATCTAGGCTGATCTGACTCCAGAATGCACACTTTCTGTTGTACTGGATTTCTTCCTGGAGAGCACTATTTTCTATGTAACAGAGGTAAACTGTTAAGTACTCTTTCTGTACATGCCTCTATTGCTGTACTTGAAGTATACTGAAATTATCTGTATACTGGCTCCACCAGATTAAGTTCCTTGACCATAGAGAGAATTTACCTCTGTATTCCTGGCTCCTACATAAGACCTGGTACATAATAGTAATAATAATGGCTAACAGATACTGAATATGTACTATGTGCATTAACTCATTTAACACAACAACCTTCTGAGGGCATACCTATTATTATTATCCCCGTTTTACACATTATTAGCCCCAAGCTCATATGGCTAGAAGTAGTAAAGCCCAGACTTTTGCTCTAGAGCCTGTGGAGCTCGATAATTTTTTTCAACTTAACCGATTTTTCATTTAAGTTGGAATGGTAGTTTTCTGGAGTCTAACAGGAGTGTAAATGCATTAAACTTTTGCTAGACTATGGAAAGAGTCTAGTCACAGTTGCTAGTCATGTCACACACAAGGGTAGAGACACCAGTAAGCAGAGAGTGAAGCAAGGTTGGTATCTGTTTGATATCCAAGCAAAGGAGCCAAAAAGTATTGTAACATATTTATGCCTAGAGATATGAGTAACTCCAGATGTGTCAGGGTAGGAGTAAAGTTTTATGCTGTCCCTGGTAATAGTTTCTTCCAGCGTACCACTCATACAAGTCATTGGTTGAGCATCCATTTACCTTGTACCAGGCCCAGTTGCTAAGTGTGATATTTTCTCCCTCATCATCATCATCACAACCTCACCATGCAGGTATTAGAAGCCCCATTTTACAGATGAGGAAACTGAGGCTCAGAAAAGTAAGATGCCATACTCAGAGCTACAGAGCTGGGAAACAGCAACGTAGGTCACCCTGACACCAAAGTCTCTTTGTGTCACCAAAGACCTTTTCCACTATAACACTTAATCTTTAGCTGGTCTGAAGCTAATTACACCACCATTCAAGTGATTTCAACTCCAGAAAGCCACGGACTAGTGATTTTTAATCAATTTGGTAGCTCTTAAAACACTAGGAATGTACATCACAACCACCTGGAGATCTTTTTCAAAATATACAAACCTGAGCTTCACCTCAGATCTGCTGGAATAATTTCTTTTTTGTTTTGTTTTTTGAATCAGAGTCTCACTCTGTCACCCAGGCTGGAGTGCTCACTTCAACCTCCGCCTCCTGGGTTCAAGTGATTCTCCCGCCTCAGCTTCCTGAGTAGCTTGGACTACAGGCGCGCACCACCACACCTGGCTAATTTTTCTATTTTTAGTAGAGACGGGGTTTCACCATGTTGGCCATGCTGGTCTCAAACTCCTGACCTCAGCTGATCTGCCAGCTTCGGCCTCTCAAAGTGCTGGGATTATATAGACGTGAGCCACCCTGCCTGGAAGAATTTCTTGAGTGTGATCCAAACACCTCTATTTCAAAACAGCTTCTTGTAGTTTCTCATTCACACCCCCAATTAAGAATCACTGAACTAATCCAATTATTTTATCACATAGGCAACAGAGGTCTAGAGAGGATAAATGACTTGACCTAGCTAATTGCAACCAAAACAAGATTAGAACAAAAGTCTCGTGATTCTAGGTATAGGATTTCTTTCACTAAATATTCTGGAGTTGGTAATGGAAAACAATAGAATAAGAATCTCACAAATCTCTCTCACTGTTCCACAATACCCCTCTCGTAACAGGCTAATTTCCTAACTACCCATTTCCAAGATGACTCCGGCTTCCCTGTCTTTGGTTTGGTTCACTTGGTTTCCCTGCCTAGAATGCCTTATTGACTCTCTTTCCCAATGTTCTGAATACTGTCCATAGGTCTAACACCTCTTGGACAAATTCACTCCTATAGCACAGAGATGGATGACACGATAACAGAACTAATTTGACAATACCATCATCTTCCAAGTTTTAAGGTCACACATTCTGTCTTACTCTTATATCTCCATGATCCTAACCATGTCCTTCCAACTAGAAAGGACAGAGAAAAGGAGTTGACTGATAAAGAATAGTAAAGGCCTAGTGAGAGTGTTACAAAGAAAAACAGGCCAGGCTCGGTGGCTCACGCCTGTAATCCCAGCACTTTGGGAGGCTGAGGTGGGCGGATCACCTGAGGTCAGGCGTTCAAGACCAGCCTGACCAACATGGAGAAACCCTGTCTTTTAAAAAAAAAAAAAAAAGAAAGAAAGAAAGAAAAAAAAACAGCTTTGGCAAATGAGAGGGCACTATCATCTCAGCTTTTAACTTCTATAGCAGATGTAGTGAAATCACTAGATTGCAAGCTACCCACAGCTTGAATAGCAAAGTAGTATTAGGTCTCAATTAAGTATCTACCACGTATCAGGCACTGTTCCAAACCTGCCTCACATCCACTAACTTTGCAATAACCTCAGGAGGCATTCATTATTATCTTCATTTTACAGACAAGTGATCAACGAAGCTCAGGTAGAGAACTTGACCAAAGTCACATAGCTGAAAAGTGAAGCTAGCCAATAAACACATGACAAGCTGCTAAACATTATTGGTCATTACAGAAATGTCAATCAAAACCACAGCGAGGCCAGGTACAGTGGCTCACAACAGTAATCCCAGCACTTTGGGAGGCCAAGGTAGGCGAATCACAAGGTCAAGAGATCAAGACCATCCTGGCTAACATGGTGAAACCCCGTCTCTACTAAAAATAAAAAAATTAGCTGGGTGTGGTGGTGTGCACCTGTAGTCCCAAATACTCGGAAGGCTAAGGCAGGGGAATCACTTTAACCGGGAGGCAGTGAGCCAAGATCTCGCCATTGCACTCCAGCCTGGTAACAGAGCGAGACGCCATCTCAAACAAACAAACAAAAATAACAACAATGAAAACTCAATGAGATACAAGTTAGCACCCACTAGGATAACCATAATCTAAAAATTGGAAAATAATGGGTGCTGGCAAGGATGCAGAGAAATTGGAATCCTTGTAAATTGCTAGTGGGAACGTAAAATGGTGCAGTCACTTTGGAAAATGGTCTCGGAGGTCCTGAAATGGTTAAACATAGTTATCATATGACCCAACAATTCCACTCCTAAGTAAATATTCCCAAGAAAACTGAAAAGCTATGCTCACACAAAAACTTGTACACGAAAGTTCACAGCACGCTTATTCATGATAGCCAAAAAGTGGAAGTAACCCAAATGTTTATCAGCTGAAATGGCTGTGGTATATCCATACAAGGAAATATTATTGGCCATAAAAAGGAATGAAGTACTGATTTATGCTGCATCAATGAACTTTGAGAACAGAATGCTAACCTGAAACAAGCCAGACACAAAAGGCCATATATTGTATGACTTCTTTCATATGAAATGCCCAGAATAGGCAAATCCAAAGAGATGGAAAAATAAATTAGTAGTTGCCAGGGATTGTGGGGATGGGGAATAAGACTAGTAGGTACTGGGTTACCCTCTGAGGTTATAAAAATCTTCTGGAATTAGTGGTGATAGGTGCACAGCACTATGAATATACTAAAAACCATTAAACTGTACACTTTAAAATGTTGAATTTTATGGTATATGAGTTAAACCTCAATTTTTTAAAAGTGGAGCTAGGATTCAAATTCAGCTCTGTTCACAAATGCCAAGCTCCCCTAAGGCTTAAGAACTTTTCATTATGGAAAATTTTAAAGATACAAAGGTAATGAACCCCCATGAAAGCATTACCCACTGTCAACTGTTATCAATATTAAGTCATTCTTGTTTCATCTATCTTGACCCTCTCATTTTTATGGTTTTAGTATTTTTTGTTGTGATTAAAAACCTCACAAAATTTACCATTGTACTCTTTTTAAGTGTACAGTTCGGTTGTGTTATGAATATTCACATTGTTGTATAACATATATCCAGAATTTTTTCATCTTGCAAATCTGAAATTCTATACCCATTAAGTAATATCTCCCTTTTCTCCCTCCCCCTAGCTCTTGGTAACCACAATTCTATTTTCTGTTTGTATGAATTTGACTACTTTAGATACCTCATATAAGTGGAATCATATGGAATTTGTCCTTTTGTGACTGGCTTATTTCACTTAGCATAATGTCCTCAAGTGTTCATCCATATTGTAGCATGTGACAGGATTTGTTTCCTTTTTAAGGCTGAATATTATTCCATTGTATGCTATACATTTTGTTTATCCATTCATTCATCAATAGACATTTGGGTTGCTTCCAACTCTTGGCTACTGTGAATCGTACTGAACCTGGGTATGCAAATATCTCTTAGAGATCTTGCTTTCAATTGTTTTAGAATTTCAAGTGAAATTTCAATTTGAAGTGAAATTGCTGAATTGTATGGTAGTTTCACTTTTAATATTTTAAGGAACCTCCATACTGTTTTCCATAGCAGATGCAGCATTTTACAATCCCAGCAACAGTACATAAGGGTTCCAATTTTTCCACAACCTTGTCAACACTTAACTTTCTGTGTGTTTTTTTAACAGCAGTCATCCTAATGAGCGTGAGGTGATATCTCACTGTGGTCTTGATTTGCATGGTGATATCCCATTATGGTTTTGATTTGCATTTATCTGATGATTACTGATGTTGAATATCTTTTGATAAGCTATTGAGCATTCCTGGCATATCTTAAAGCGAATTCCAGAAATCAAATCACTTCACCCATAAATACTTCATTATTTAACTCTCACAGTTAAAGTAACATAACAGTACCATGATTATACCCAACAAAATTAACAATCATTTCTTAATATCATAATATCCAGTCCCTATTCTATTTTCCATGACTGTCCCCAAATTGTCTTCTGATGGTTGCTTTGTTCAAATCAGGATTCAAATAGAATCCACATGCTGTATTTGGTTGATATGGCTCCTAAGGATTTTAACGTATAGCAGCTCTACTTCCCTTTATTTATATGCCATTTGTTTGTTTAAAAAAACCTCATTTTTTAGATTAGAAAAGTAATAGAGATCATTTAACAAATGGTGTTCGGGCCGGGCACGGTGGCTCAAGCCTGTAGTCCCAGCACTTTGGGAGGCCCAGGCGGGCGGATCACAAGGTCAAGAGATCGAGACCATCCTGGCCAACATGGTGAAACCCCGTCTCTAAAAAAGAAAAAAAAATTTTTAAAAATGGTGTTGGGATAACTGAAAAGTCATTTGAGGAGAAAAACATGGATTCATACTTCACACTTTAACTAGGATAATCATAAAAATAACAGGCTGGGCATAGTGGCTCATGCATAGAAACCCAGAACTCAGGGAGGCCAAGGTGGGCAGATCACTTGACGTAAGGAGTTCAAGACCAGCCTGGCCAACACGGTAAAATCCTGTCTCCACTAAAAATACAAAATTTAGCTGGGCATTGTGGCTGGTGCCTATAATCCCAGCTACTTGGGAGGCTGAGGCAGGAGAACTGCTTGAGGTAGAGGTTGCAATGAGCCGAGATCGCACCAGTGCACTCCAGCCTGGACAACAGAGCAAAACTCTGTCTCAAAAATAATAATAATAATAATGATAATAGAAGACACCATGAGGGAAATTTTGTATAATCTCAGAATGGGGATAATTTTTGAGCAAATCCAGTAACACCCCCAGAAAACGGCCAATACTTTTGGACTGTATGAAAATCAAACATTCCCACATTATGAATGTATAAATGACTTAAGAAAAAAAGTCAAACATTTCTGCTTGGGAAAAACCAATATAAGTAATCTCAAAAGACAAATGACAAATTGCAAAATAGTACAGAGGACTAATTTCCTTAAAAGAGAAGGGAAAAAAACCCAACAACCCAAGAGAACATTTTATAAAAAAGGAAACAAACACATCTTAAGCATGTAATAAGATGATCAAACTCACTTGTGATAAGATAAACAAAATTAGGCCAGAAGTGGTGGCTCAGGCCTGTAATCCCAGCACTTTGGGAGGCCGAAGTGGGTAGATCACGAGGTCAGGAGTCCAAGACCAGCCTGGCCAATATGGTGAAACCCAGTCTCTACTAAAAATATAAAAATTAGATGAGCATGGTGGCACATGCCTGTAGTCCCAGCTGCTTGGGAGGTTGAGGCAGGAGAATCACTTAAACCAGGGAGGTGGAGGTTGCAGTGAGCCGAGATCATACCACTGCACTCCACCCTGGGCAATAGAGCAAGACTCCATGTCAAAAAAAAAAAATTTGAAATAATACTGAAACATGATATTTCATCTACAAGATTAGCAAATAATGTATTGGTGAAGGAAACAGGCACTTGCAAACATTCTTGGTCAGGGTATAAATGGTAGAATCTCTGGGGAGAGTGATTTGGCAAGACCTTTCAAAATTACAACTGTGCATACCCTTTGCCTCAGCAATTCTGCTTTCAGGGATTTATCTTTTAGACACGTAAAGCTCTTGGAACAGCAATGTAAATGCCTACGTGTGAGCAACTCCTTTGCAAACACAAAATATTTACTGCAGCATTATTTGTAATAGGTGAAGACTGGAAACAACTTAATTGCCCATCAATAAGGGACTAGTTAAATAAATCATAATGTATACGTACAATGGAATAGTGTAAAGTCAAAAAAATAATGACAAAACTCTATACACACAGAAAAAAATCACCAATATATGGTAAATGATAAGTGCAAGGTACAGAACATTATGCATAGTATGCTGTTTTTAAAAGGTATTTTTCGTGTAGAATATGTATATATGTAAAATGTGTATATATATATAAAATGTGTAACTATATATATTTGTTTTTATATCCATAGTATCTCTGAAAGAAGACACAGGCGAACTGATAATATTGGTCCCCTCCGGGGAGGAGAACCTAGTGGCTGGGAAAGAGGTGGAATATATTTTATCATATATCCTTTTGTAACTTTTGAAGTTTTGTACCATGAATTATAACTTATTCAAAAGATAAAATTACAGCTGAATAAAAGCAGAACATACTCAGGGCAAAAAAAAAAAAAAAAACACAAAAAACCAATATGGCAGCATGTACAACGAAAAGTAATAGTCCTTTTATCCTCATTTCTTGGAAATAATCACTGTTCCAAGCCCTTCCCTTGAGTAGCCTGATTCAGTAAGTCCAGGGTCAGGCTGGGAATCTGTTTTTAACAAGAACCCCAGATGATTTTCATGATGAAGCAAGTTTAAGAAACACTTATCTAGTCAGATCACACAATATGGCAATTTATTCCCAATCTGCAATTCAATCCTGACAGGGCAAAGAACAACAATTACCATCAGAACAGTGAGCACTCTGGCTCCATTTATACATTTATCATCATTGCTACTACCTGTAAGTGCCTGGCCCAAATTGGTCCAGTTTAGTCATTAACTTTGCAATTTTCCAGGAGAGTAAAATAATTTAGGAGAGATTCAGCTATAACATTCTCAAACAACTGATCAGAAAAAATACCACATTTGGGTTTTAAAGAAAGCGAGAGTTGAGATTCTGAACAACCATCTATAGCTTTTAATTGCTGGTTCAACGTTCAGTTCAGTGAATAGGAGTTGAGAGCCTACTAAGTGCCAGGATGCAGACAGCACAAAGCACAATACTTACAATATGTGCGCGAAGTTATGGAGCACAGGTACCATGGAAATACAGTGGAAAGGCACCTAAACAGCGGGGTGATACTTTTTGAGAGGAAGTGACACCTATTTATAAAACTCAGGAGAAAACAGCTCTCTGGGAAGACATGTCTCATTTCCAACCACAGGTAGTGTAAAGCAGTGGCTTTCATACTGTCCTTCCCCAAACCAGAATTTGGTAGGTGGAGACTGGACCAAATAACCAGAGAGGATTGGTGTCTCTACTTTTTAAAATTTTTAGTTTTTTGAGGCAGGGTATCATTTTGTCACCAAGGCTGGAATGCAGTGGCAGGATCATGGCTCACTGCAGCCTTGACTCAAGCAACCCTGCCACTGCAGCCTCCCTAATAGCTGGGACTACAGGTGTGCACCACCATGCCTGGTTAATTTTTGATTTTGTGTAGAGAGAGGGTCTTGCTATGTTGCCCAGGCTGGTCTCAAACTCCTGGACACAAGCAATCTTCTTACCTCAGCTTCCCAAAGTGCTGGGATTACACGCATGAGCCACCGCACCTGGCCTGGTGTTCCTACTTTCTCTTCAACCTGAGCTCATAGTCCCCATTTTATGTATTTTATACTGTGGCTCCTGCAGAAATATCTGCAGAGTATTTGATATTAAAAACAACCAGAAGTATCAGTCACTAGAATGTAAGCTTCAAGAAGACTAAGATTTTAAATATCTGTTTTGTTCACTGCTGTTATCTCCAGAACATAGAACACTTGCACAGAGTAGGCAACCAATGAACTGTTTCAACTTTCAACCAATATGTACTAAGCCAGGCACTGACATATGCCAGGCACCAATCTGGGTATGGAGACAGATAAGTGAACAAGAGCCAAGTATAATTGACCTCATGGAACTGAATGTAGTGATTAATATTTCAAGACAGACACTGGATTAGGCATATTTCATTTATCTTTCTAACTCTGTGAAATGGGTATTAGATCATTCATCCCCCTCCATCTCCTTTATTTAAACAGAGAAAACAGAAGCTTGGAAAACTTAAATAACTTGCCCCAGATCACAGAGCAATATGGCAGTACTTGGATTTGAACCAATTAGGTCTGACTTCAAAATAATGTTCTTTCAGGGCTGGGCATGGTGGCTCATGCCTATAATCCCAGCACTTTGGGAGGCAGAGGCAGAGGCAGAGGCAGGAGGATCGCCTGAGCCAAAGATTCCAGCCTGGGCAACATAGTAAGATACCATCTCTACCAAAAATTGTCTAAAAAGTTAGCCAGGGATGATGGCACATGTCTGTGGTCCCAGCTACTCAGGAGGCTGAGGTGGGAGGATTGCTTGAGCCCAGGAGGTTGAGGCTGTAGTGAGCCAAGATCATGCACTGCACACAATCTGAGCAAGAGTGAGACCGTCTCTAAAAAAATAAATAATACTCTTTCCATGAAGTACATTGTTTCTCAAATAAAGGGAACTGGAAAACTGGGCATAAAGTAACCTGAGATCAACTCACAAGTCATACAATAAACACAAGGGCATAAAAAAATAACAAGATTGTAAGCCCATCAGTGGCAGAATTATGTCAGCACTCCGCCTGGACCGTAAAAAGAGTGTAATAAATGCTTGTTAAAGTAACTTCAAACTAGAGGCAATACTGCTTTCTGACCTCTGCAGTACTTGACTTCCTCCAGCTTGTCCCATATTCCCTCAAGTCCCTCTACCATGCTAAATACACCAAACTAGTGACTGACGTGGGCAGAGTTCTGTGGACTATCTTCTCTACCTGTTCTCACCAAGGCAAAAAGAAATCAGAGATAACAAGGAAGCATCACCTTATAAGAAGATAAGAGGGCGGGATGGATTGTGTGTAAGTCTGGTTCCACAATAGAAATACGAATGACTCTCAAGTGGAAGGCCAGTGTACATTGAAGTCTAACTACTAAATAAGTACAGACTTAAACTACTGTTGATGCAAATATGCATCACTACATTGTGGAGTTCAACAACCAACTATTAAGAGACCAGACTGATAATCACAAAGTTAAAGAATAATGTATATATATATATATATATATATAAAGCAGCTATCAGGAACCACAGCAAATTACAGGAAACGCTGATAAAGTGGCCTTCCCTCTCAACTGTAGGAATTTCAATTATCTACACGCACATACATGGTAGTCTTTGCCATGGAATACGGCAGTCAAGCTAGAAGTAGTGGAATACTGATCCAGCGTTCAGTATACTCTATTAAGGTACTAATTTTGTTGAGTACCCAATTTTTGTACTTTTTCTTTTTTGTTCTGAAATGGAATGTTGCTCGTTACCCAGGCTGTAGTACAATGGCGTGGTCTCGGCTCACTGCAACCTCCACCTCCAGGTTCAAGAAATCTTCCTGCCTCAGCCTCCCTAGTAGCTGGGAATACAGGTGCCCACCACCACGCCTGGCTAATTTTTGTATTTCTAGTAAAGAGAGGGTTTCACCATGTTGGCCAACCTGCTCTCGAACTCCTGACCTCAGGTGATCCACCCACCTCGGCCTCCCAAAGTGCTAGGATTACAGGCGTGAGCTACCGCGCCCGGCCCAATTTTAGTATTCTTACTCTTTGGCTGCCAGAAGCCAGCCCATTTCTGCAGATGAAACTTTCCACTACATTTAAGAACAAAAGGAAAAACTTGCAGGTTTAAAAAAACCTGTTGTGTGTCAACTACGGGCTGGAAACTGTACTTTGGTATTTGTTATCAGTGTACACAGCAGGAGCTTTGGCATCCAGTGAAGCTATGGTCAAAGTTTGTTGGGACAAGTCATGGGCAAGTCACTTAGCTTCTTCATCTGTAAAACGGAGATTTAGCTAACTCCTACCCAAGTCTAAGACTTAGAATTTATAATAAAATACCCGGCACAGACTCTGAAAAAGTAGTTATGAAAGTCTGTTCTGCAGAGATGAAGTCTGTGGTATGCACTACTGTCTGAAGGTCCTCAGAAATAATTTGATACAAGTAGATACCAAAATAGGCACTTGTTCAGCCCAAAGTGAATCTACACGATTGAAAAGTCAGAGGTCACATGAAAAGTATCCTCGGGAGTAAGAGAGCGAGAATCCAAGGGAGCCTCTGGGTTACCTCAGAAAGGAGGACTTGAAATGCAAAGACAATGATCACAAGACATTTCTAAGAGTCCTCGGACTAGGGGCTGTAAATGCTTACAGTGATGGGCAGCTAACATGAATGAAGGAGCCGAGTAAATAAAAATTAACTTCCAGAAATATGATTTTTGGCCAGGCATGGTGGGTAATCCCAGCACTTCGCAAGGCTGAGGCAGGAAGATTGCTTGAGAGGCCAGGATTTTGAAATTAGCCTGAGTAACCCAGCAAGACCCTGTCTCTAAAACAAACAAACAAGCAAAACTTAAAAAGTTCGCTGGATGTGGCAGCACACGCCAGCAGTCCTAGCTACTGGGGAGGCTGAGGTGGAAGGATTGTTTGAATCCAGGAGTTCAAGGTTATAGTGAGCCATGTTCACACCACTGCACTCCAACCTGGACAACAGAGCAAGACCTTGTGTTTAAAAATAAAAAACACACACACAGAAATGTAATTTTTATTTAACCTGCGGGTGTTAATGTATACATGCAAAGTACTGGAGTTTACATTTCAAATTAAAAACGTAAGTGAAAAACTAGAAAATTTATCATTACACTTTTTTTGTAGTTTATTCTCCTTTGCCTTGGAACTGGAGGCCTGACACATTTATGTGCCAAGAGGTCAATGTTAGGTCTCATATTTTTGTGTTACAACATGCAGTACCGAATTGAGCCTTGAATGCTTTTACTTCAAGTGACTAATTTGATCCTATTTCATAATGAAAACAGCTATTTAGAAATGTAGGCATTTCTAAACACAGACGTTTGGCATAGTATTTTTTATATTTCGGTAACTACTTCCAAGATATGTGTAGAATTCAGCATTTCGATGACATCATGCTTCACTTTCAGTATCAAGGCATAGTAATTCAGAATCTCCATTGTAGTTCTTCTTTCATACGCTAAACACTGAGAAAGGCTAATTGAACAATATTAGTTCATTTTGACCAAATATGTCAGAGAATCTTTTCTGGAATTCAACAGACAACTCCACAACTGTGGGAATGTAATTCAGGCCATCACTTTCAATTCTTGGAAACCAGTTTCAGCAAAGGAAAGTCAGCCAGTTTATCTCTTGCCAAATGAGTTTCCCAAAGGCATAAAATTATGCCTTTGCTAGGAAGCAAGCACAACCATACATTTGTGAAGGTATTTCTGAACAACACTGTTTTTATTCATAGTGTCTAGATGAGTTGTAAAATCAACCAAACAAGCCAAATATTTTATTTCAATCTTTGCGGGTGTGGTGAATGCCCTTTGGATGCCAAGTCATTTTTTTCAGTATCTTGAGTACCATGCCTCAACTAAGCCAATCAACCTCCATGTAATAGGGCAGATTTCTATAACATGCACTTAATAATTCACCAAGCAAAGTATTCAATTGTGGTGCAAACCACAATGTTAATTACTAGTTCCTGATCTGATTCATTTTAAACTTTTTAGCAGAAATGGCTTTAAGTTTAGGTCCCTGGAAAGTTTCTGCTTCAAATTGTTTCTTGGGTCCAACAGTTTTTAACACTATTGCAGAAGCACAATCTATAGTCATACTTACTAATTTTGACCAATTGAAATTAAAAATCTCAAGACTTTTTCCATCACACAAAATCCAGGTATTTCCAGATGTACCTGTGATGAGTCCAAGAGTTAGGTTACATCAAATTCTTAACACATGAATCATACCTAAGTGCAGTGGCTCTCAAACTTTAGCATGTATCAGAATCAGCTGGAGGGCTTGTTGAAATGGATCCACAAGCTCCCCCACCTTTCCCTCCAGTTTCTGATTCCATAGGTCTGATGGAGTAGGGGCCTGAGAATGTGTATTTCCAACATGTTTCCAGATAGTACAGTGCTGTTGGTCCAGGACCATACTTTGAGAACCACTGGCTAGGTATACAGCTAAATGTATAGCTATGTGGATGGAGTTTTTAAATGCTGTAACCAGCTGCTATCTAAATCTCCAAAAATAGTTTAACTTTTTGACTAAATCTGTCCCAAGAACGTTTAGCCATCAATATTTGGCATCTTGAGCAAAAGTATTTCCTACCTGTACAAATGCTTATTTATAACATAATTTCTGCTGTACTCAACAAACACTTTTATAAAACTACTGCGTAAGAAAGGCTTTCAAGCCCTGGCAATTATTTCTTTTAATACATAATTGCCTTTTGTGGCATCGCTTATTTTATCTGTATCCAGAAATATAGCCTGTTGAAATTTCAAGTACATTAAGTTCTTTTCATTTCAGCACTCATTTTTGTATACTGATATTTCTTTTTGCTTTTTAAGATGGAGTTTCACTCTTGTTGCCCAGGCTGGAGTGATCTCGGCTCACCACAACCTCCGCCTCCTGGGTTCAAGTGATTCTCCTGCCTCAGCCTCCCAAGTAGTTGGGATATAGGTATGCGCCACCATGCCTGGCTAATTTTGTATTTTAAGTAGAGACACGGTTCCTCCATGTTGGTCAGGCTGGTCTCGAACTCCCAACCTCAGGTGATCCACTCGCCTCGGCCTCCCAAAATGTTGGGATTATAGGCGTTCGCCACCACGCCTGGCCATATACTGGTATTTTATACCATGGTTTACTTTTAAATGGTATCTTAAATCGTAGTCTTTCAACAGACACATTTTATTTAGATGTATATGAAAATTCATCAATTCCACATAGAAACAGGCTCTCTCCTATTCTTTAAATATGTGTACTTCTTTCATAAAAAGGATTTTTTTCACTTTGCACAGATGTGGGTATGAGAAATATTTCATGTTCATCAAAAATGTTATTTGAAAAGAACAAGCACAACAATCAATGGTGTTTCAGTTATCTATTTCTGTGTAACAAATTAGCCCCCAAACTTAGTGGCTTAAAACAACATTTATTATCTCATAGTATCTGCAGGCATGGCTTAGCTGGGTCCTCTGGCTCAAAGTCTCTTACAGGTTTCAATCAAGGTGCCAGCCAGGGCTGCGGTCATCTCAAGGCTCGCCTGGGGAAGGATCCGCTTCCAAGCTCACTCACGTACGTGGCTGTTGGCAGCAATTCAGTTCCTTGTGGGCTGTAGTTGGACTGAGGGCCTCAGTTCCTCACTGAGTGTTGGTTGGAGGCTTCCCTCAGTTTCTTGTCCTGTGGGCCTCTCCATGGGGCAGCTCACAACATGGCAGCTTGCTTCATCAGAGTGATCAAGCAAGAAGAGCCAAAGAGAAAGAGAGAGAGAGTGCAAACAAGATGGAAGTCACCGTTTTTTATAACCTTATCTTGGAAGTGACATCCCATCACTTTTGTTGTAGTCTGCCCATCAGAAGCAAGTCACCAGGTCCAGCCCACAAACAGAGAGGCGGGAGGAGATTACAAAAGGGTGTGAATACCAGGAGGTGGGAATCACTGGGAGCCAATGTAGAAGATGTCTACCATAAGTGACAAGTGGCACTTCATCACTGTGGCAGGGAGACACTTGGAGCTGTAGAGACCAATAAATGAAGACCATGTGGTTCACCAAAATGGGTCAACCAGTATTGCCAGAGGATCTGATATTTCAGGAGTAGTTGGAAAGAGACTTTTTTGCAACATTTCACAATTTTTAAAAGTTGGCAACAAATTCAAACTTGTTAAAAAAGAAGTGTACTCATATAATGCAAGTTAAATGACAGCAGGAAACGATAATCATTCAATTCATTCAACCAGATGATGCCTTAATATTCAGTCCAAGGGCATTATTTGATTTCAGATCCTGGTGAACACTATTGATCAATGAAAATAAACGAAGTTCTTTCAAAAAGAAAAGGAAAAAAATGTGAAGGCCAATGCGAAAATAGATTCATGAGCCACATCTGGCCTATGGGCTGCCAGTTTGCCATCTTTGCCAACCTTTGTAATTTCCTCATGTAATACAGATGAATGGGCAAGGGTTTTGCTTCTGGTATGCAAATCCTAGTTTCTGCCACTTCTACTGGTTCTGTCCCTGGGCCTAATGATAAGGGCCAGAGAAATGATCCTGGGGACTTTCCTCTACTAGAGCTCCCGGAAGAGTAGAGTACCATGCTTTGTACCCCTGACTTCAATACTCCTTATCTCATTTCCCTACTGCATTTTCACCACAGCATTTCCTATGTCACAAAACATATTTTGCCCATTTATCTTGTTTGTTGTCTATCTTCTCCATTAGAATATAAGTTTCATGAGGTCAGAAATCTGTTTTATTCACTGATGTATCCTCACAATCTTGAACTTTGCCTGGCACACAGGAGTCCAATAAATATTGGCTGAGTAAATGAATTCCGCTGTCCATAATACTTAGCACAGTGTCTGGCACAGAGCAGGTGCTCAAAAATGTTAATTGAACTGAAAAGCATTGTCCTGATAAGAAAAATGGGGTGAAAGGAGGCTAGATAATGGTAGGCAGATCATGAAGGCATGCCATGGCATGCCATGCTAAGCTTAGCATGAGATGATCAATGTCCAACCTACTAGGCGCACGAGATATTTTATAATTTTTTTTTATACAGGGTCTTACTCTGTCACCCAGGCTGCAGTGCAGTAGTGCAATCTCAGCTCACTGCAACCTCAACCTCCCAGGCCTCAAGCAATCCTCTTGCCTCAGCCTCCCGAGTAGCTGGGACTACAGGCGCGCTCCACCATGCCCTGCTACAAGATATTTTAGTCAATATAACAGTAGCTGGCAGTTATATGGTATTTACTACATGCCATACAATGTTCTAAGCATATTACTTATGTTAAATCACTTAACACTCAAAACAAAAATTTGTCATGTAGGTATTACTGTTAAACTGAGGCACAGAGCAAGTAACTTGCCTAAGCTTACCTAACGATGACTTAGAAGAATAGGGATCTAAACCCAGGCAGTGTGACTCCAAGGCCTGTGTTGTCAGCCATTATGCTACACAAACTAAATATAAGAAAACGTGTTCTGGGGAAAGTTATTAAAATGTAACAATAAAAATGCAACTATACTGTTTTGAGATATGTTGAAGATGAAGGATTTTGGTGTCAAATATCTTTAGGTCCAAATCTTGGTCCAACCCCCCACGTTCTAGCAATGCAACCTGGGGCCAGTGACTACACTAAGCCTGTTTTGTTTTGGTTTTTTGCTATAAAAAAATAAGAGATTTAGTCCGGGCATGGTGGCTCACGCCTGTAATCCCAGGACTCTGGAAGGCTGAGGCAAGTAGATCACCTGAGGTCAGGAGTTCGAGATCAGCCTGGCCAACATGGTGAAACCCCGTCTCTAATAAAAATACAAAAATTAGCTGGGCATGGTGGTGTACGCCTGTAGTCCCAGCTACTTGGGAGGCTGAGGCAGGAGAATCACTTGAATCTAGGAGGTGGAGGTCGTAGTGAGCCGAGATCACGCCACTGTAGTACAGACTGGGCCACAGAGCGAGACTCCGTCTCAAAAAAACAAAAGATACTTTATCTGTCATAGGAGTAGAGAAAAAAAAGAGATGAATACCTCTCCTGATGGGTGGTTGTGAGGATTAAATAACATAATGAATATAGGTGAGGTACCTAGCCCATGTGGTAGCCATTATTACTATCATCAAAGGGGAATATATTCTATAAATGCATTGCTAAGCAGCTACAAAACTTCTGGGTAACAGGAGTTTGGCAATACAGTTTGCAATCTGAGTTCATTTAGATGGAATTAACATATAACATTGTATAGCACTGATTCTAAATTCTTCCTTATCTGACCTGTAAAGGCAAATCAACCAATCTCTCTCTCTCTCTCAGCAGACATCATTTTATATACGTCAAGTTCTAGAGCAAATCTCTGCCCTCTTGGAACTCATTTAAAAGAGAATTATGTGATATGAAAATACTATGAAAGAGAAAAAAATATGACAGCGGTAAGAACAGAGAACTCTGGTAGTCAAGGGAAGGGATAAGTTACGCTGGCTAGGCAAGATTCTATAGTGATAACTTTTGAGCAGGAATAAGGAGGAATTTGCTATGCAAAGGTCAAGATAAACATAAGAAAAATACTATGAGAGAGGACATGGTATATCTAGGAAACTAAGAAAATACAGAATGGTTGGAACAGGGGTGGGCAGAGGTGAGCACCAGGCATAAGTCTGAAGCGAGTTTGGGATGAGATTGTGAAGGGCACCATCTGCCACTGTGAGAAGTTTGGACTTGGTAGGATAGGCAAATACATCTTTGGGCATCTAACAGTGTCAACTTTTGTTTTCAGAATGGTGTCTCTGGCAGCAATATGGCAGATGGAGTCCAGAGAGTGTTATGGTAAAGGAACAAGTTCACACTGCCTTCTTGGTTCAGATAAGACATTTTGGCAGCCTGACCTAAAGCAGTGGGGGTGGAAGCAGACAGAAGTAGCTGGACTCAGGAGACATTTCTGACGTAGGACTCAAAGGATCCGATGACCAAGTCAATGTAGGAAGTGACAGGACAGTGAAGAATTGAGGACTCCACGGCTTCTGGTTTGAATCTGATGAAAGACACCATTCATAGAAAAAAGAGAATGCCAGAAGTAGAACAAGTTTTGGGGAAACATAATGAGTTCCATTTTGGGTATTTTTTAGTTTAAGTGACCTAAAAGACATCAAGTAGTAGAGAGCGGAAAAGATGTCCTGAAATTTCACGAGAGGTCAAGGGTAGAGATAGAGCAATAGGAATCATCAGAATATAATTAGTACGTAAAGCCACAACAATGGATGAGATTGCTCAGGAAACAAAAGTAGAAGAATATGACTAGGACAGAAGCCTCGAGGGCACCAACATTTAAAGAAGCAGGCAGAGGAGGAATAAGGAAAAGAGAAGAAAGAACTAGAGGGTTACAAGGAGAATCAGAAGTGAGTTGGATTATGAAATCCAAGGAGGATAGTTCAAGAATAGGATACTTTGATCATATTCATTATCTTTTAAAGAGGACCTAGAAAGGCTAAGAATGGAGACGCATGCAGCAGCTTCAGAGTGGTGACATCAGATATAAAGTGGCACTAGGCTAGGAAATGGGAATTAATACGATCTTCATTTTCAAGACTTGGTGAATAGGGAAGAAAGGAGATAAAGATAATGGCTCGAAGGAATTAGAAAATAAAGGGGAAGTTTTTGTTTTTCAAAGATTATTTGTGCATGCTATAAGTGAAAGAAATCAGAGAGGCAGAGACTCAAACTGTAGAAAGGACAGGGATTGCTACTTTTGAATTCCTGTAACAACACGGTATGACTCACTTGGCACTTAGCTTACACATTTGCCTTGTATTGGCAGTTACTGTACATTTAGCAATGCCGGCACAAACTAAGTGCTTAAAAAAATCTACTTATGATTGTTTTTCTTCAATGTATGTATGTATCTATGCATATTATCTAGCCAGTAAGAGTGTACAATCTTACCCAAGAATGTACAAAATGAAGGAAACAGGATGGTAGGACTGGGGAAGCTTTGAGCAATATAAACCTAGAACAAGAATGTTTATCCACCACTCACTAGTATTTACAACAAAGAAATATTCTTTTACCTCTTGGCATCTCAGTTACTCAACTGTAAAATGGGGAGATTACCATGCACCTTACCAGCTCTTGAGGATTAAATGAGACTTTTTTTTTTTTTCAGATGGAGTCTCCCTCCGTAGCCCAGGCTGGAGTGCAGTGGAGTGATCTCGGCTCACTGCAACCTCCACCTCCCAGGTTCAAGCGATTCTCCTGCCTCAGCCTCCTGAGTAGCTGGGATTATAGGCGCATGCCACCACGCCTGGCTAATTTTTGTATTTTTAGTAGAGACAGGGTTTCCCCATGTTGGTCAGGCTGGTCTCGAACTCCTGACCTCGTGATCCACCCGCCTCAGCCTCCCAAAGTGCTGGGATTACAGGCGTGAGCCACCGCGCCTGGCGTAAACGAGATTTTTTTTTCCTTGCAACTCTGTATGCCAGGAAATAAATGAGATGTTTTTAAAGCATTTAATATACAACTTGTTGCCTAAGAAGTAATTACTAGATTATCTTCCAACCATTAGAGCATCTAGAAAAGTCACTGACTTTTCAGAATGTCTATGACTAAGGGTAACTAAACAATCAGGAAGCATAGCGCAGCCATTGCTTTATCATATTCTAGAAAGCCAAAGCACAAAATGGTATCTGTTCTCAAAGTCTAGTTATTCGCATGCCACCAACATGATTTCTGCCATATCCAAGTACCACAACTTAATTTCTTTAAGTCAACTCATTTTATGTAATCATATCCATTCTAAAAAGGTACAGCTGTGAAATGGTGGGTTTGATGTGATGATCGGGTTTTTTTCTAATTACACAGTAACCATTAAAACAAAGCATTCATTCCCTTAATTACCCTAAATCATCTCCTGAATCACAATCTAAAACTGCTTTAGGTTGCTCTGTTTCTGAGACCCTTAGGAAGCAATCAGGAAGCAATTTGTGGGTTTACTTAATTTTCCTTCTACCAATTATCATTTACAAAGGTTTGAAGAGCATATAATGAAACCAGCCAAATGATAAAAGTCATGCCAATAATATACACTGGATCTTTCCATGGAAGTCTAAAGTTGTCTAAAGCTAAACAGACAACCCAGCAACTTATCTATTATTTCATCTTTCTACCTCTACTTTCTGTATCACAAATGAAAATGAGACTAGGAATAAAGGCCCATCTTGTGGTCTAGCCTGAAGAACAGAAACCAAAGAGGGGAGAGATACAGTAGTGGGTTTTGTTCTGAGGCACTGACATTCAGTCAAAAAAATAGTAGGCATGCAGATCATT
Source organism: Cacajao melanocephalus (assembly GCA_963573385.1). Lineage (NCBI taxonomy): Eukaryota > Metazoa > Chordata > Mammalia > Primates > Pitheciidae > Cacajao > Cacajao melanocephalus. Next base: position 92,724 of record CAUYLG010031697.1, on the reverse strand, counting down.
CAAGTGAAAAATTCCCACCTTCAACACAGAAGAACACTCCTCTGAAAAGGGAAACCACAATCGGTTATTAATCAATACCTTTCCAGTCTATGCTATAATCCAGGGAGTTCTTCATCATTCCAGTAACAATAATAAACTCACTGACCAGAACCAGGAGAGAACTCCAGTCACTGATAACATCGATAGACACTTTAGATATGCAATTTTGGAGCTGGTCTTAAATCCATTATAAAAGCCACACTATCCTCTTTTAAAAAGTCATTCCTACAATCCATTCTCTTAGGATCATTGACTTATTCATTACGGAAAAAAACAATGTACCTTGCACTCAAAATACTGAGGACATTATGGAAAATACGAAAAGATCAGAGTTTGTTTAAAATCTAGCACAGGGAGTAAGATTTATATATTCCTCAAGAGTGGTTCTAAGGACTGAAGAGGACTGCTGGGAATTTCCCCCCAACATTATGAAAAACTTCAAACACACGGCAAATTGAAATAATTTTACAGTGAACATCTGAATACCCATGACTGAGATTCTACCATGTTTACTATACCTCATTTACCACATATCCATCTATTCAATCCATCTTTTTTATTAACTGCTAGGATTTTAAAAATGAGACTGTGTGGCAAAGTATGACAAAAATATACTAAGGGCTGCTTCTCAAAAGATTTTGCCTGATGGGGTATATAAACAAAAAACTTTGGAAACCGCAAACCCATACTCAGTGTTCAACCCTCCTGCCAACCTCCAATCAAAATCTATTCAGAGCTCACAACTGGCTATTTGGGTATCCACACCCTTGTCCACTATCTGAACTATCTTCAGCCCTCTTCGTGGCTTAGCACCAATCGGTGAAGCCTTCCCCAACTTTCACTCCCTTGCTCAGAATTAACCATGCCCCCAAGGGACCACATTTTTCATCATTTGCTATCAGCCCACAGTATCTGCAATTTATTATCTCTTTCACTAAACCTTGTCCTCCCTGAGGACAGGATACCCTTATTTACCTGTCTTCAGCAAGCAACTAGTACTTAGCCTACAGCAAGCACTCAATAAAAGAGTAAGTGAATAACCTGAACGTCTTTACCCAGGAGCCAAGGAAGAGTTTGGCTGAGGGTGGAAATGATCTAATCAGAGTGGCACTTTAGAATGATTCATTTTAGAGCAGCACTGTTGTTTAGAGTATGAGCTTTGGAGGAAAACCACATAGGCACAAATCTCAGTTCTGCCACTTATCTCTGGGTGACTCTGGGCAAGCTTCTAAGCCCACGCCTCAGTTTCCTCATTTGGAAAACGGATAATACTGTTTCATAGGTTATTGTGAAGATCAAATGAGTTAATTTTTTAAAAGAAGCACATAGTATCTGACGCATAGTAAATATTCCATCAGTGTGGTCACTATTGCCAGCAACCAGGTTAACAACAACAATGAGGTAAAAAGTCCTTAAAAGCCTGGGTGGCAGCAGTGAAAACAGAGTGGAAAGAAGAGCCATGAACAAAGAATCTACCTTAAAATGTTCGGTTAGAAGAGCCAGCAAAAGAGTATTTTTTTTTTTTTACCTTGTATGTTTGAGATAGCTCACAATTGGATTTGTTTAAATTAAAACAACTATAATCTAGCCACTCTAGGCACAGATTTGACGCTGAAAACGAGTCTAGCATGACTGGACTCCAGCCACAAGCTCTATAACCACTGCAAGCTTCTCTAGGTCTTTTAGTCTCTGAGCTAAAATTCCTTTCATGACTCCAGCCGAGACCACTTCTTTAGTGATTCCCACAATCCCCTGTTCTGTCTAACTGTAAGGACAACCCCCAAGAACCTTGGTTGGGGAAATAGGTTTGCGGTTTCGTTCTACCCAACCCTGTACTACTTTTCTTTTTCTTCTTCCTGCTCACCTCCTTTACTTCTCAAGCGTTGCTATTCTCTACACGTAGGAACTTGAAACCTAAGAGTATGGGAAAGCAACAGAGCAATAGCAGTAGTGCCAAGAACTGGGGATGCTGCCAAGCTGTTCCCCAGGCCCCATATGCAGTGACCCAACTACATGCAGATTGGACTTAACTGCCTATGGGGCTTTGCACACTTGATATTCCTTTTTGCTTCTGCTCATTTTCTTCCTCCCACTTAAAGCAACCTCCTCCCAAGCTTGTGACTCATTCAAATCCAATCCATCTTTGAGAAGACCCAGGTGAGGTCCGACTTCTTCAGGGAAGCCTCCCCTGACCACTTTAGTCCAAAGATATCCCACCACCCCCCCACACACAGAAAACAGGAACTGTACTTACTGTCTGGACCATAAGGCATAATCACATACACATTGATACAATTAAATGTTTCATGTGTATACATCTGACTTTCCAAGGGTATAAGCAGTGTCTCACATAACTTTAAAACCCTTACACTCAGTGCCTTAATAATTGTTGAACAGTGACTGAATCAGTGAATTTGTTTATGTGTTTAGGCTAAGGCAGGAGGAAGAAGACGCATGTTGAAATGAAAAAGGCTGAAAGGACAGATGGGTAAAAAAACAGCAGTGGGTGAAGATGGAAACAATGTAGAAGAAAGATGTTCAGTGCACACCTGCTTAAGTGATTTGCTGCGAGGCTAGAAAGAGATACAGGGGAGAGATGTCAACAGGAAAAAGCAGGGTAAAGGCATTTAAGCTTGAGGTAGAAAACAGTAGGAGAAAGGTGAGGCTACAAAATAAATTCTGCCTAGATTCTGCTCAAACCTAGAGGTAGGCCAATTGGATAAGGGAAGCTAAAGGGAGCTACTGGGATGATATGAGTACAGATATGGCCATGTAGGTGAGTGAATCCGTAGGGGGTGGCATGAAGGAGGAGGTAAATGGATAAAATGGTAGAGGGTAGTTAGGCAGGTAGGTTAGCTGCTGGGCGGGGGGGAGGGGGGATGGGTAGATGGGAGGCAGGGTAGCGGGTAAGTGGGTAGGTGGTTAGGTGTTTAGTTGGGAGGGAATAGGTGTGGGGCGTGTTATTTAAGATCCGGCCCCTCCCTCACCTTGACCCGGAAGCGGATGAGTGCTAGCCTCACGCAGTGGCTCAGGCAGGCCGGTGGCAGGAACCAGGCCCGCGGTGGAGGGGTGCCCTTGTTGCCCACGTGTCCCACGATCAGTTGCGCTGTCTGCCGCTCGGCCTGGCACCGACGGCCCCACTCAGCCAGCCGGTCCTTGCCCAGGCCCCCGGGGAACATGACCACGAGCTCCAGGCCGTCGCCGCCAGGATAGGCACAAGCCTGGCACAGCGCTGACAAGTAGCCCAGCATGGCGTTCCATTGGCCGCCACACACCCAATCCGTCTGGTAGCCACCATAAAGCCGCGGCAGCGCCGAGCCGGCGTCCACCAGTACCCGGGCCCCGGGCAGCGGAGGGGGCGGCGGCGGCAGCGGAGGGTGCAGCCCTGGCTGCGCCTGGCCGTGATGGTGGAAGTGGTGAGCGGGGTGCTGGTGCCGAGTCGGCCCCGCGCCCCCGGAGTAGCCACCCAAGGCAGGCGGGAGCGGCGGTTGCAGAGGCGCGGAGCCCCTGGCGGCGCGTGGAGCCCCGGGTGCCAGGGCTGCCGTCGGTGGCAGCTGGCGGTGCAGGTGCTGCTGCTGCTGCTGCTGCTGCTGGCGCGAGACCGTGCGCGCGAGTTTGAGGAGGTCCACGGGCACCACGGCCCCGGGACAGCGCTTCTCCAGGAACTCTTGGAAGCCCTGGACACCCATGCTTCGTCGGTGGGCAGATGAGATAGCAACTGCGCGAGCAGGCTAGGCGAAGATCTGGGCGCGAAGCTGGGGGCGGGCGCGTGCGCACTCCGCGGGGGGCGAAGGGGGGACGGGAAAAGGATTCCCGAGGGGAGGGGTGAGGAAGCGAGGGAATGAGGGCGGGGAGGGGAGCAAACCACAAATTGGATTTGGGTGCAGAGAAGGGGAGAGGCAGACTGGACTCGGGAGAGGCTGGGAGGATAAAAGCGAGGATGGGCTCTAGTCACTTCTCTCTCTTCTCCTCTCCGGCCGCTCTTCCTCCAGCTTCAGAAGGGGTGAAGCCTCTTTCTTCCACCTCCGGGAGCCATGTTGCGTCGTCTTCTCGGTGGTACACGCTTTCTAGCTGGAGGAAGGGGAGCGAGGAGGGGCGGGGCAGGGCGGGGAGAGGGGCATCCTGGTAGTTGTAGTCTTCTCTATGGCTTTGGTATGTAGTCGAGGAACCAGACTACCACCCTTCTCAGCCCTTGCGCTCACAGGGTCACAGGAGGCGAGGCATGATCGATCAGCGTTTAGGATTTGCACTCCAACTCGTTGCATCCTACTGAGTTGCTTAGGTTATGTACTGCTTTTTCCAGGAAGAACAGTTTTGGGGGAAGGATTGATGCATCATGGGAATGGAAGTTAGAGTGGATTGACTGAATTAAGCTAAAGTGAGCTAAAACTCCCCGGGAAGGGAGGGTTTTCCCTATAGTGGAAAAGATACTATTTAAAAAGCTGTTGGTCCCAATTAAGAATGATAGAACTGGGTTGGGCGCGGTGGCTCACGCTTGTAATCCCAGCACTTTGGGAGGCCGAAGTGGGTGGATCACGAGGTCAGGAGTTCGAGACCAGCCTAGCCAATATGGTGAAACCCTATCTCTACTAAGAATACAAAAATTAGCTGGGCGTAGTGGCACATGCCTGTAGTTCCAGCTACTCGGGAGGCTGAGGCAGGAGAATCGCTTGCAATTGGAGATTGTAGTGAGCTGAGATCCCACCACTGCACTCCAGCCTGGCAACAGAGCAAGACTCCATCTTAAAAAAAAAAAAAAAAAAAAAAAAGATGAAACTGGCCGGGCTTGGTGGCTCACGCCTGGAATCCAGCACTTTGGGAGGCCGAGGCGAGCGAATCACGAGGTCAAAAGATCGAGACCATCCTGGTCAACATGGTGAAACCCTGTCTCTACTAAAAATATAAAAATTAGCTGGGCGTGGTGGTGAGTGCGGAGGCAGAGGCCCGAGAATTGCTTAAACCAGAGAGTCGGAGGTTGCAGTGAGCGGAAATTGGACCACTGCTGCACTCCACCCTGGGCGTCTCAAAAAAAACAAAAGATGAAACTGACATTATTTACTTGCCTAAGGCAATGCAGAGACAAAGTGAAATCGAATATCCTTGCCTTCAGGATCTGTTTGGGCTGGGAGATAATTACCAACACAAATTACAAGTTGTATCTTTTTGGTACTCCCACATCCACTGTGTCCTATGGTTAGGGCCTTTGGTTTCCAAACTTCATTGTGTTTTAGTCTGCCGGGGAGCTTTTCTAAATAGCTGCAGGGGCTCTAATTTCAGATGTACTGAGACGTAATCTTTTGAAAAATGTATTTTCAACGTACTGAGATGAAACCGATGCAGTTCCTGTCTTCTTTCTGGCTTTTAGGGCCGGCCTACTCTTTCAGCAGGAATAGAGCAGAAAACAATATCTCAAATGAGTCGTAGCCAGATCTGGCTTGGAACTTACTGGAAGGTGGGAAATAATGGCAGGCAGAGTTAGAATGCAGAAGTGCAGAACCCAAGAGTGATCAAGATAAATGAGATAGGAGAACACTCTATTAGGATGCAAAAGCAAAAAAGCTTCGAGCTCCATAAAAAAAAAAATTATAGAGTAGTGGAGATGGAACAAGCCAGATTGGCAAAGAATGAGTAGATGGTAAGGCAGTGTACATAGGTGACTCTTGAAAGCAAGCAGTGAAAGGAGAGGGCAGTGGCTTGAAGGGATGAAAGATGGAAGGAATAGAGGTTTTTTAGTATAATGGACACCTATGGGACTGTCTGCCCAGCCCCTTTTTTCTGGGAATTGACCCTCCCCTTCCCCCATTTATAGGGTTACAGCAAAAACTGTCCCATAGCTTATTGGGTCAGAGGTGGGGACCTAATCCAACCTGGGGCAATCAAAATCTCATTTTCTAGAAATTTGGAATTGGACCAGAGGTATCAGCTTTTCTCTAAGTTTAAAGCTTGGAAGCTGTCAAACCATTTTCTTACCAGAGGGACAGAAGTGAAAGATGCTGGTCTGCAGAAAGAGAGAAAAAAAAAATACAGACTTTCAGAGAATGGCAGAGATGAGAAATAGTGTCTTCAATAGGTTCAAGTCTCAGGTTCCATAAAATGCAGTGGTGTCATCACAGCTCACTGCAGCCTTGACTTCAGCTTCAGCCTCCTGAGTAGCTTAGGACTACAGGCACATGCCACCACCTCTGACTAATTTTGTTTTTTGTGGAGACCCTAAAATATGGAACAGATAGAGATCAGAGATCTCCGCATCAGTTGATGGGAAGGAAGTTGGCATTGTGTGTTATTTGGCAGTGAAGCAGTTGCTTATTGCTCTGGTGACTCAAAACAGCGCCCCTTTGCTTATATCAAGAGATCTGCATTTGCTGAGGGTCAGATATTCATTGGCCTTGCTGAATTACAGCAGAATCTCAATCTCACCTCAAAGAGTTCTCCGATTAGGAAACTGCCATCAAGGCAACCGGAATGAAGTTATCTATATCTGCCCCCTAAGTAGTATTCCTTGTTCTCCAACTCTCCTAAATATGATGAATAGAAGCCACAACAGGATGATCCGTCTATTCCCTTTAGCAGATCTGAAGCTTCAAAGAGCCTAACTTGACAAGATTCTTGGCACTTGGTTTTAGCATTCTGAGTCCCCTCAAATGAAACCAACAAGCAGTCAAATAAGGTTTTAAGGAAGCTGTATCACTAGAAAACCAAATCTGTGAATAGGGGCCATAACTGATCAGCCAGAGCAGTGATTCTCTTTTTTTTTCTTCCTTTCTTTTCTTTTTCTTTTTGAAATGGAGTCTCGCTCTGTTGCCCGGGCTGGAGGGCAATGGCGCAATCTCGGCTCAGTACAACCTTCACCTCCCGGGTTCAAGCGATCAATCGATTCTTCTGCCTCAGCCTCCCAAGTAGCTGGGACTACAGGCATGCGCCACGACGCCCGGCTAATTTTTGTGTTTTTTGTTTGTTGTATGTTTTGAGATGGAGTTTCACTCTTGTTGCCCAGACTAGAGTGCAATGGTGTGATCTCAGCTCACTGCAACCTCTGCCTCCCAGGTTCAAGCAATTCTCTTGCCTCAGCCTCCCGAGTAGCTGGGATTACAGGGACACCCCACCATGCCCAGCTAATTTTTTTTGTATTTTTAGTAGAGACAGGGTTTCACCATATTGGCCTGGCTGGTTTCAAACCCCTGACTTCAGGTGATCCACCCGCCTCGGCCTCCCAAAGTGCTGGGATTACAGGCATGAGCCACTGTGCCTGGCCAAGCAGTGATTCTCAAAAGTAAGTCTCTGGAGCAAGCACATCAGCATTACCTGCAAACTATTAGAAATGGACATTTTCAGGCTTCACCTCAGACGTCCAGGATCAGAAACTCTGGGTGTGAAGCCAGAAATCTGTGGTTTAAGTAACATTAGTTAAAGCAGCGAAGACAGATTTTATTCAGTAAGTACTGACAGAAGAGGAAAGAGCTGAGGGCTTCATTCTGGTTTGCACAGAGGTGACTGGGCATTTTAGAGGGAAAATGAGGGAGTAGGGAAGGAAAGCAAGCAGGTACTCAGTAGAGTCATGGCAGTGAAAAATGACAGAGGGGGTTTGCCAGTATAAATGTGATTAGGCCAGATGTGTCTGCTACCTGGCAATTACTAAAGTTAGATTTTTATCCTTCCAGAGACTGGGAGATAGAGGCCCTATCCTTTCTGATGATTTCATTTCAAAGGACTGGCTTCTAGGGCCTTGAGAAACATTCTGTAGTTGTAAGAAACACATAAACATCTCAAAGGAACAAAAGAAGGATTTACAATTCTAAGCCCTTTTTTTAGTAAATGCCCTAAGAAAGGAAAGCATGCGGGTGGATTACCTGAGGTCAGGAGTTAAAGACCAGCCTGGTCAACAGGGTGAAACCCCATCTCTACTAAAAACACAAAAAAATTAGCTGGGCCTGGTGGTGCAGGCCTGTAATCCCAGCTACTCGGGAGGCTGAGGCGGGAGAATCGCTTGAACCTGGGAGGCGGAGGTTGCAGTGAGCCAAGATCGCGCCGTTGCACTCCAGCTTTGGCAACTCTGTCTTTTTTTAAAAATTTGAGATGGAGTTTCACTCTTGTTGCCTAGTCTGGAGTGCAAAGGCGCGATCTCGGCTCACGGCAACCTGCGCCTCCTGGATTCAAGCGATTCTCCCGTCTCAGCCTCCCGAGTAGCTGGGGTTACAGGCATGTGCTATCACATCCGGCTAATTTTGTATTCTTAGTAGAGACGGGGTTTCTGCATGTTGTTCAGGCTGGTCTCAAACTCCAGACCTCAGGTGATGCACCCGCCTCGGCCTCCCAAAGTGTTGGGATTACAGGCATGAGCCACCGCGCTCAGCCGAGACACTGTCTCAAAAGAAAAAAAAAAAGGGAAGCTGAGACCTATCCTCTGGTGTGGACTAGAACAAACTGAAAGCTTTTCCTGACAGGGAATTCAAAAGTGAGCTTGGGCTGCGCGCAGTGGCTCATGCCTGTTAATCCCAGCACTTTGGGAGGCCGAGGCGGGTGGATCACTTGAGGTCAGAGTTCCAGATCAGCCTGGCCAACATGGAGAAACCCCATCTCAACTGAAAATACAAAAATTACTCGGGTGTGGTGGTGCACACCTGTAATCCCAGCTACTCGGGAGCCTGAGGCACAAGAATCGCTTGAACCTGGGAGGTGGAGGTTGCAGTGAGCCGAGGTTGTGCCATTGCACTCCAGCCTGAGCAATAGAGTGAGACTCCGTCTCAAAAACCAAAACAAAACAAAAAGTGAGTTGGGTCTTCTCAGGGATTCAACCTTAGAGTGCCAGAAACCATGCTAATGTTTGGTGAAGTCTCTTAGTGCAGGGGTTTGAATGGAGTCCACCTGCCGAGTTTTTGCAGGTCTTACTAGCCCCTCAGGTGATTCTAACTGCACTCTTGAGTTTGAGAATCACTGCTTTTCTAGAACATACTCTTAGGCCCATGTCCAGACTGGTTAAGCAAGGAGGTACCTCAGTAAATTGATTGCCATTTTTTCTATGCCTGTAATTTCTTTTATTCTGATCCAGGTGGAAATGGACCTGGTGGCTGATAATGATGTGACCCTTCCTTTCCTAAATGGGCTTTTTTTTATCTGAGACACAGTCTCTGTTGCCCAGGGTGCAGTGTAGTGGTGGGATCTCGGCTCACTGCAACCTCCGCCTCCCAGGCTCAAGTGATTCTCCTGCCTCAGCCTCCCAAGTAGCTGGGATTACAGTTGCACGCCACCACACCTGGCTAATTTTTTTTTTTATTTTTAGAAGAGATGGTGTTTCACCATGCTGGCCAAGCTGGTCTTTAACTGCTGACCTCAAGTGATCTGCCTGCCTTGGCCTCCCGAAGTGCTGGCATTACAGGTGTGAGCTACCGTGCTGGCCGCTAAAAGGGCATTTTGATTGTGGTTATCTATTTCTCTACTCTTGCATATTAGATCTATTGGTGGCAATTAAGTTCATCAGAGGTTGTGAGATCAAGAGCAGCCATATTTAGATTGTCACTGAACTAGAGGAGGAAGGAGTATGCCTTTGCCATACCATTGCTTCTGAATGCAGTAGTTGCATATGACCAGCAGTTGTCCATGGCTAATGTTAGGTGTTAGCATTTTGGGAATTGTAGGTATGGGGAAAATAGCATGTTTATCGGACAGCCAAGAGGAGGTGTTTTTTTTTTTGTCTTTGTTTTTTTTTCGTTTTGTTTTTTTGAGATGGAGTTTCGCTCTTGTTACCCAGGCTGGAGTGCAATGGTGTGATCTCGGCTCACCGCAACCTCCGCCTCCTGGGTTCAAGCAATTCTCCTGCCTCAGCCTCCCTAGTAGCTGGGACTACAGGCTGCACCACCATACCCAGCTAAATTTTTTTGTATTTTTAGTAGAGACGGGGTTTCACCATGTTGACTGGGATGGCCTCGATCTCTTGACCTCGTGATCCACCCGCCTCGGCCTCCCAAAGTGCTGGGATTATAGGTGTGAGCCACCGCGCCAGGCCCAAGAGGACGTTTATAGATAAATGTCTATTAGACTGTCTCTGAAGCACCCCTTTTCTACCTTATCCTTATGGTTGCACCAGGAGCCATCCTTTAGGGACATTCACAGAATTTGAGCTGGAGAAGACATGAAAAATCCTGGCTATATTCAGATACTTGGTTTGTCTGTTCCTAAGGCCCATCTATATTATCCCTGGGTTCTATGAGGCACCCCATCTTTATAAATTCCCCTTTTTGCTTAAACTTGTTCAAATTGGGTTTATACTACTTAAGTACAAGATTCCTAACATACATAGTACAGGAGAAACTGTACAGGATGGAGGCCATAGACTAGTGTTTCAAAATGTGCGCTTTGGCGTGAAGAACTGATTTCCAGTACCAGTTCAATTCCTTATTAGCTGTATAGCTTTAACAAGTTGCATAACCTTTTTAACCCTTCTTGTATCTGTGAAATGGGGGCTCATTAATTTATTCAACAGATCTATTTAATATCTACTACATGCCAGGAATAAAGATGGGCAGTGGAAGAAAGCAGTTTTAAAGACAGTCAAGGAGCATAGGAAGGAGATAAGTAATGATACCTTAGAAGCTTGTGAAGATTAAATGACATTATAGAGCACTAGTGTAATAGCTGGCACAATAAGCACCTAATAAATGTTAACTCTTATGAAGGGTGAGGAGAAGCATAAAGAGGTTATACGGAGAGTTCGCATCAAACTCAATCTTATGTTCATCATTCCACCTAAGTAGGAACTAGCTGTGCAGTTTCTGAAAGGGGTCTACTTAGCTTTCTCTATTGCCCAAATCCTTGGGGCCTGTTTGAGAGGCTATGAGGTCAGAGTCATAGAAAATAATTCATCAGAAGGTCTAATGAGGTTGCCATATTGCTTGTGTTAATTGAATCGGCAACCGGCTGATAGTAGGGAGGTCATTGGATTAGTAAAGGACACCATGACAGTGGTTCTCAACCCAAGTCACCTATCAGTGTCACCTGGGAAGCTTTTTAAGATGATGATGATTCTAGAGATGGGGCCCAGACACTGACTTTAAAAATTTTATTTTTATTTGTAAAATACACAAAATTTTACCATCGTAACCATTTTTAAGTATATGGTTCAGTAATATTAAGTACATTCATATTGTTGTGTAACTAAAACTTTTTTTTTTTTTTTTTGAAACAGGGTCTCCCTGTATCGCCCAGGCTGGAGTGTGGTGATGTGATTTCGGCTCACTGCAACCTCCGCCTCCCGGGTTCAAGCGATTCTCCTGCCTCAGCCTCCCAAGTAGCTGGGATTACAGGCGCCTGCCACTACACCTGGCTAATTTTTGTATTTATAGTACAGACGGGGTTTCACAATGTTAGGCTGGTCTCAAACTCCTGACCTCAGTTGATCTGCCCACCTCAGCCTCCCAAAGTACTGGGATTACAGGTGTGAGCCACCACACCCGGCCAATTAAAACATTTTTAAAAATAGGTCCCAAGGTGATTGTAATATGCAGTCGGGTTGAGAACCACTGAGCTGGAATGGAGAATGTTTAGAAATAATTGGTTAAATTCCTGAGCCTACTTCCTCATCTGTAACATGCATGTGAGCTGGTCCTTTCCAATTCCAGCATTTCATGATGATAGTCTCTTCTCCACCTAGCCCGAGGTCTTGCTCCTATCCAGACCATCATCTATGCTGTACTTCCTCACTCCCCTCTTGAGCTCCTGTTATAATATCCATCTTCTCCCCACTCCTCAACTACTTTATCTCCTTCTAAACTCTTTAGTCACAGATATAATTCTGTTATCTCATTCTTTTACCAAGTGGTGCTCATTAATGATGGCGTATTTTAAAAGGGTGTATGTTGGTCTTATTCCCCAACTCAAACACTCTCACCTCTACACCTCACTTTATGATATCATCTTGCCCCTTTTGGGCCAACACCCAATTTCTTCCACCAACAGACCTTATGTTGACCCACAGATTGGGTTGTCACCTCTGTTTTGTCCTCATTTAAGATAATGATCTGTAAGGTCCTTTGAGTAAATTATTTGAGCAAACCTACCATGTATCAGGCACAGTGCTAAGCCTTTTATATGCTTTGTCGTTCAACCTTAAAACAACCTCACGGAGGGAATTATCCTTTTTACAGATAAGGAAATCGAAGCTAAAAAGTTAAGCAGTTTTCCCAAGTCCATATGTTAGAATACAAATCCAGGTGTGCTTGACTACAAAAGCTATCTGTATTAACTATCATCAGAATCAGGGCCCATTTCCAAACCAGTTTAATTTCCCAAGTGCAAGTTTAACGTGAAAGTCACCAGTGATATGTAACGATATCTGCAATTAGTAAACTAGGGACAGGGGTAGTTGCCTTAATGTATCTCATTTAATACTCATAACCGCCTCATTTTACAAGTGAGAAAATGCAGGTTTGAGAGGTCTGTGAATCAAACCCATGCTTATTCCACATGTACCTTGTTGCCTCCCTTTAGGGATCACCTAAGATGGAATGACTCACATTTATGACATTGGGTCAATAAATCAAGATAATATATATTTAAAAGTACTTTTAAAACACTCATCTAATCTTGAATACTTCTGATAGGCCTATTAGTCTTCATCCAGGATTATTTGCATAAGTATATGCAAGTTCTTCTACTTAAATTACCACATGGGCAAGTGATCTGACCCAGTCTGAGTTTCTCAAGTCACTGCAGAGTGACGAATGAAAAGCGTGGGAGGGAGATTTCCAAATATGTGTTTTTCTAAAGGTGGACCATAAACACTATCAACATGAAAGGAAATACTCCTTAGTAAGTGTGTGAATAGGGAACACTTTGAATCCTTGCTTGCGCCACAAACACCTACTTCTGAAACTGTGAAATAAGCACTGGATATGACTTCATGAAAGACACATAAAAAATGTACATATGGGCTGGCAGTGGTTTACATCTGTAATCCCAGCACTTTGGAAGGCTGAGATGGGAGGATTGCTTGAGCCCAGGAGTTCAAGACCAGCCTGGGCAATATGGTGAAAAGCCATCTCTACGAAAAATACAAAAATTAGCTGGGTGTGGCGGCATGTGCCTGTGATCCCAGCTACTTGGGGAGCTGAGGTGGGAGGATCATTTGAACCCAGGAGGTTGAGGCTGCAGTGAGCTGTGATAGCACCACTGGACTGTAGCCTGGGTGACAGAACGAGACCTTGTCTCAAAAAAAAAAAAAAAAAAAAAAAGTGTACATACAAATCCTATTAGATGAAGGCCTACTCTAAATGTGTCTGAATTATTACGCATGCAGTACATCTGAGAATCAGTGTGGCCTAGGGTTCTTCCCATGAGCTAGGCAGGCAGACAGACCTGGGTTTGGATCCAGGCTTCACCATTGACTAGCTATGTGGCTAGTAAATTCTTTAATCTCTCTGATCCTCAAATTTGCATTGTAAGTGGAAATAGTAACAGACCTATCTTATAGGATTGTTGTGTGAATTCAAAGTATCATAGGTAAAAGCCTAGCTAACACAGTATGTGTTCAGTAAATGAGAGCAACCGTCACAATTATGACTCATGTACAAGCGTGAAAATGAAGTCCAACTCAGTTTGTTGGAACTGTAAATCAAGAGGTGACACCGTGCTTGGTTAGTTTTTAGGCCAGCGTAGTTTACAGAACGACATGTTCTAAATCTGCTAAATTACATTTGGTAAATGAAGAACCAGTTTTAGCCAGATGATTGCAGTGACTATGACAGCATTTTAATAAGATAACATACTCATTTAGCAAGCCTTTATTTTCTGTTTCAAAACAGAATTTCCAGGAAACAAAACAAAATACTCACAATGGTTGGGTACAAATGAAATAAAAATCACAGTTTCAAAGAACCAAAATCAGACAGTTGCTGAAAGGCAGATCACTTGGTTTACCAAAAAAAAGTTAATGTCAAAAAGGATTAAAATGAAGTTGAACAACATTCTCTATAATGCTACATTCCCCAATTAATAAAGGAGAGTTCACATATACAACTAAATGTTAAGTGTGGAGAAGAGGCTGAAATTCTGCATACTTCATAGTAAATTATGCATGAAAGTTTATTAATTGCATAAACTTCCTGAGTGGCTCCCATGCTGCACTAGGTCTACATGCTTAATATTTCAAACAAATTATAGCTTTAGGTGATTGAGCATGACAGACCTGGAACAACTGCACTTTCCAGTTAGTCGCTATATCTGCTGAGGGTATGTTCTGGACCGCAAACCTCAATCTCAAATCTTAAGTTAGAGTGGAAAAGAAATTCAACTTTAAACAAAACAAAAACTAGAGGATGACAAGCACACATTTAGGAGTTTATGTTACACCGGCACATTTTTCTCAGAGCCCAGTTTCTCTGTTCCCTTCTTGCTTGACTTTTAGCCTTGTTTGAATTTTTTTAATTAAAAGAAAACCTTCCAGAATAGGAGTTGTTGGTTTGTACACTCTTCTAGCTATCTTAGTTGAAAATAACTTTAGTGTTACTTAGTTACTATCCCAGGCTCCTTCATATATTGGCTGTCAGGGTCCCTGACCAATGTTTGTGTTCATCTTTCACATACAAAGACTATTCCCAGGGTGACCTGAAGGCATTTGGCTCCATAAAAACTTGATAGAAATTTCAATTCAAAGGATTTTATTAAGTTTGAGTGTTACTATCTTACAATCTGCATTTTAAAAAAATTTCAATCTTAGAAAGTATGCCTATCAAATCAAAGGCCTTTTCTACACACCGCCCCCCTTTGCTAATTCATCTTCTAAACAAAGGCAGGGGGAACAAGTCCTTGATAAACTACAGAATCCAAAAACAATCTATTCTAGAAAATGGCCTCCATACCACCTCAAATAGTTCAAGTTTTTCTGACCCAAACAGAAGGTGAAACAACAGAATCCCAAAATGATGGCAAATATAGCTCAGGAATATACTTATGCATAATGACTGAAATACAGTATTTACTAATATTAAATATGCTGTAGTGTTACACAGTAAACGTGTGAAACAAGGAATATCTGGTTACAAACATCTGCTGAGTTTTCAAGAAAAAAAGGAATGCATCATTTTCATCACTCAGAAAAGACAGCAAAGAAGAAAGTCAATGCCTCCATAAACTTCAGAGATTGGATAAAGTCATAGAAAACCCTTACTATCAACTAATGCATTTGGCCGTTATAAGGTAACAAAATATCACTGCAAATACCTAGCAGTGTGCTAATATATGTTGAATGATAGGCCATTGCTGAAGGATCTGTCAAATATTTCACTGTGGTAGTTAAAGCAATTTCAACCCATAGCCCTTGAGGCACACAGACGAGAAATGCATCTCTAATAAAAAATGCAAAGTTATAGGCACTGGATTGTCTAATTCAGGTACTTTCTTACCATTTGTTTATTTTTTAACTAACTCCTACACCTAAGTCCTATATTGCCACCAATTTCAATTATTCTTCTGCTCTCCACCCCTAAATCCCCAAAGCATATTTCACAGAAACACACGGCTCTCCACTTAAACACAGACTGGTGGCAGAGTGACGGTCCCTCTCATCTCAAACTCTTGGCTAGCACTGGGAAAAAGAGGCAGACCAGATTTATAATCTGAAAGACTACTGAGAATCAAGGCAAAAAAAGCATGTTTCACAGGCAGTGTTTACTTGTGCACCCAAAACAGCACTGAAAACGAGGTAGTTAAACAAAATTAATTGGACTAGAATTAAATCTGGGGTTCTAAAATGATACACCTCATCAAACTGTACATAACACTCCACACTCAATCCAAAAATCACAGCAGAAAAGTGCCTTTTAAACTTTCACAGATAATTTTGCTGTCAAACCATTAGAATTCATGCTTGATATAAAACTGGCAAGGAAGGGATGAAAAACAGAATGAATATTTGTTATATTACAGCAAATTACCTTAAATAGAGATTCAAGACTGCTACAAATATACATAGGGTTATTTTCATTAGATTTACACCAATACTGGTTTCATACTCTTAACGATGTTACACCCAACTTCACAGACATAGCAGCAGGTACTTCATGATGAAATGCTCACATTGCCACATATGGAGATACAGTACTATTCATCAGACTTGCACTTTGAAAAGTAAACATGGTGGCTGGACATACAGACTATCCTCCAAATAAACTTTACAAGCAGGATGGTTAGTACAACCATTTTCTCCTCTACAAGAAGGAAAATGGAAAGGACAGGTTTGTGTGTTTTTTGGAAAGGGAGGCCCTTTTTATATAGTAGGCTCTTTGTTAAGTAAGAAGGGAATTTCTGAGCTTTACCTCAAGTTAATTATTTCTGGGGAGGAAAAGTACCTCAGGCAAGGATGAAAATAGCACTATTATATGATTTAGCAAAATTATGAAATAATGCAAAACCCCTGGATAGAAAACTAGCCAGTATTTACAGTCAAAGTGACTATAATCTGAACCAAACATGTAAGTCGTGGGAAAAAATAATTTCAATAAAACCCCACAGTGATGAGAATAACATTGTTTTCTCCATTTCTGCACAAGCTCACTTTTTTCTGTATTTTTAAATGTACACACGTCACATATACATAACGTATACATATATGATAACCCAGTTAGTGCAGTCAGCATGGAGACAGCAGTACACTATTCACCATCTTCAAACTTTAGAAGACTACTTTTCTTTCCAGCAAAAACCTGAAAAGATTGTAAATATTACAAGGCACTGCAAGAGTCTGCAGGCAAACAAGAATGATGAATTGTATGTGCAGTAGAGGTGGTGGTGGCCAAACGCAGAACGTATGATGTAGAGCAGTCATTAATACATGTAATTGTACATGTCAGCCATGAGGCTTTTTTTCATCCTGGGGTACACTGTTTAAAATGATTGTGACTAGAGAAGAAGGGGTCCTAAAATCTGCAGTATTTTCACTTTATAGGTTGTATGTCTCAGTGTAACTACACAAAGCCAACTTTTATAATGAAACACAAGCAGTTTTAAAGAATTATGGGTTTTAGGAGCATTGTTTTTATATTTATGGAAAACAGTGCAATGCAAGCATTTGCATTACACTAATGTCCTAAAATCACTTTAAATTGCAAACCAATACTGTACAAGAAATTTGAAGAATCTGTACGTAACATTTGGACTCATACAAAACAGAGCATGTTCTGTGAAAAGAAAGTGGATTTTATCAATAGCAATTCTCAAAATGCTGCCCTAGATGCCTCAAATTATAGTGACAGAATCTTCGTGATAATGGATGTGATCCTCAGGTAAGCAAAATAAGACACTTCTTTTTTTTTTTTGAAAAGAGGTACTGAATGTCACAAAGTAGACTGTGCAAAAAAAAAAAAAAAAAGTACACCCATTAAGTTTTCCTCATTACCTGGCAAGCCCATGGGGTACAATTGTTAGAATGTGGAGGAAAATCTGTTAACAGTAATGTCGGGTAACACTGTGGAATGTTTACTGGCAGACAGAACTCCTAATTAGGTAAATGTGTATTAGAAATGACCGAAGTCTTCAGAGTGGAAGGTAAGTAGTTTGAACGTGAATACTTAGTTGGTAAATACCCTTTTAATAATTCTATTTGGGTTTCACATACTGAGCATTAGGTAACCCTGTGACTAGCCTTTAAGATTATTATAGTTAACCTTCTTAAAAACCAAAGGTGTACATTTTGACATTGCCTCCCTTCCTCCTAAAACTGGATAAAACCCAGTAAAGTGCAACTTGACAGTGATCTCTCTCAGATTCTAAAGAGGCTGCCAAACTCATTTAAGATCTAAAATCATCTAAGATACTATAGATTCTAAAAAGAAATTATAACAACTAAAAATGGTAATTAAAAAAAGAGCTAAGGACAACTTAAATAGTCTCCTTCTAGGGTCTACTATCGCACTGCAGAACAGTGTATACCCCACATCTCTTAAAACCCTGTAAAGCCAGTGTTTCATGTGTAAGTCTCAAAACCTACTGTGTCAAGTAAATTTCACTTCAGAAGAATGGACTGAGGTGTAACTTTAATCCCCTTTGTTAGGAATACAAGGATTCCCCCAAAATGAGATTTATTGTTATCAGCTGCAATATATGCCTCGCAAAAGAATGCAAGCCAAACCAATGCCTCTCAGATGCTCACAACCAATGTAGTATGCATGTGAGAAACAAGGAGATAGCTGCTTTGAATTATTACTGAAATCCTTAAAAGAGCAGCAGTATCTGCAGAATCAAGGAACTGTTACAGTTCTGGTTTTTTCCCTTTCCCTCTGCCTCATCCAAAACAAGGCTTCATCCTACTGCCGTGATGATGGGAAACCACATTAAAAAGGGCTCATGTTCTGTATTGTTTGACAAAATTATTCTAATTTTTTGGGAGGCCGAGGCAGGCGGATTACAAGGTTAGGAGTTCAAGACCAGCCTGGCCAACATAGTGAAACCCCATCTCTACTAAAAATAGAAAAATTAGCCGGGCATGGTGGCAGGCACCTGTAGTCCCAGCTACTCAGGAGGCTGAGGCAGGAGAATCGCTTGAACCCAGGAGGCAGAGGTTGCAGCAGTGAGCCGAGATCGCACCACTGCACTCCAGCCTGGGCGACAGAGAAAGATTCCATCTCAAAAAAAAAAAAAATTGTTCTAATTTTATACACCAAAACGTTTCCTGCAGCAAGTTACCCTGCCTTCTGTGAAAGGTAAACCTAAGACAAACGTGAAGATCCCATAAGGCTCTGGCTGATGGAAGGTCTCAGTGTATCCACATTTGGGGAGAATCAATCTAAATAATTTTTAAACATTTTTAAAGAAAAGTATCCAGCTGCTGATAACAGCAGTAAAAAAAAAAAAAGGGGAGGGGGTGTGGGGGGATTCTCAACAATTCAAGGAAAGTGTCCTGGAAATGGTAACGCTCAAGCTGAGCTTATTAAAGCATTCTGAACAGTATTTTTAAAAAAATCAAGTATCAAAGAGGATAGAATTTGAAGTGAAAAAACATTTCTGTGTGCAGTGTTCTATGTGCAAACTGCACATTTCTGCAGAATGATGAGCTGTATCAAATATCACACTGAAACGAAAAATATATAGTCTAAAGTAAACTCAAATGAGAGAAAATATGACAGAACCCAAGAGGAACAAACTTTAATATCTTAGGTGTTCTGAAAACAATGCAGAAAAACCTCCCTTTTCTTCATCTACTGTGATTCATTTAGGCCCAGGAGGGATTGTGGCAGGATTCTGCACTGATGAAGTTGGAAATGCCTGCATATTCATCCCTGGCTGGAATGGTCCCCCAGATTGGGTGGGAATTACTATAGATGGTTGTGTTGTTCCTGAAATTCCTACCCACTGTACTGGATACCCCGTCCCCCCCACAGCATTATACTGACAAACATGGGGCATTCCGTATGATGATAATGGCCCAGGAAATGAAGGGAGTGAGAGTCCTTGTGGCAAGGAAGTTGGGACAGCTCCACGGATTTGGGACAGAGAAGAAATCCATGTTGGTGTGTAGCCCATAGTAGATGGAGTATTCTAACAGAAACAAAAATAAAAACAAAAGATCAGTTTATTTGGTATATGCTTTTATCAATCTATATTCCTTCCTATTCTTTTTTTTCTATTGCTGCTGCACAAATAAATATTCCTTCCTAGTCTAATTTGGTTTACTATTCCTATTATTACTATCAGCGACTACCATTTTGGGAGTAACTTTCTATATGTTAACCATAATTATGTACTTTAATTAATGGCATCTTCATAACTGCCCTGCCTTACCGTTTCATAAAGTTATTTCCATGCATATATACATAGAAAGATACTTGACATGATGTTTATCTAAAGTTAATGAAAATTATTTCTGGGTGGTGGGATTTGAAGGTGGTATTGTAAAATTTGTACTTTTCTGCATTGATTAAATTATATGATGAAAATTATTAGTTTATAGATAACCTGATTTTTTAAAAAAGACAAATTGGAGAGGTTATACATTTTCTCTTGGCTATTTCAAAGACATCTCAGAAACAAATGCCTTAAAACCAAATGTGTGATCTTCCCCTGCCAAAGCACACCGTCTGCTCACATTCCCCGTCTCAGTGGTTGGTACACTAGAATAGTATCCAGTTATGCGAGCCAGAAACCTAGCCTTCATACTACCTCCCCTTCACCATACATCCATTCCATCACCAAATCTTGTCCATTTTATCTCTTAAGCATTTTTTGGAATCTGTTCACTTCTCTTCAACTCAACTTCTCCCATTTTGCAGACCAGTTAAGAGTTACCATGGCTAATTTTTTTTTTTTTTGTGACGGAGTCTTGCTCTGTCACCCAGGCTGGAGTGCAGTGGCATGATCTCGGCTCACTGCAACCTCCGCTGCCTGGGTTCAAGTGATTCCCCTGCCTCAGCCTCCTGAGTAGCTGGGATTACAGGCATGCGCCACCATGCCCGGCTAATTTTTGTATTTTTACTAGAGATGGGGTTTCACCATGTTGGCCAGGATGGTCTTGAACTCCTGATCTCATGATCCACCCACCTCAACCTCCCAAAGTGCTGGGATACAGGCATGAGCCACTGCACCCGGCCTACCATGACTAACTCTTAACTGGTCTGCCAACATCTACCCTTACCTCCAATAAATAATCCTTTTCTCTAGTCAGAGTAGTTTTTTCAAAAAAACAAGTCTGATCATCATGTCAACCCTAGGGCTTAAATGGCTTTTTATCTTTCTTAAAATACAGATGAAATTCCTTATCATTACCCCTTTTAAGACCCCATCTACCTTAGATCCATTGTGCACTAACTCCTCCTTGCTCTCTTCACTTCAGCCAAACTGGCCTACTTGCAATCCCTGCATGCTCCTTTCCTCATACAGGGCTTTTGCGTATGCTATCCTTTCCGCATGGAATCATTATTCCCTCCTCTTCACCTAGTTAACACCTACTCATCCTTCAGAGCTCTGCTTAATCATCACTTTCTCAGTGAAGCTTTCCTTGACTTTCCTTGACTAGGTCAAATTTCCCTTATTGTAACCTATATCTTTCTTTTGTAGTTATTACAGTTGCAATTTTATATTTGTATATGCAATTCTCTTATGTCTAACTGTCTTAGCACAGCATAAATTCCATGAGGATAGGGACCATACTTGTTTTTACTCAACAAACCCATGTCTAGCAGAGGGCTTGGTACATAACTATTAAGCAATCAAGTATTTCTAAGTAAGGATACAGAACAGTAAAAGGCAAGAGCATTAGTGAGATGGGCTCTTCACAGAAAAGATATCACCAACTGAACCTACAAATACAAAACTAGTTACCATATATAGGGGCCTACTATGTAACACGTGTTGTCTCATTTAATCCTCACAGCAATCCTGTAAGGCAGGTATTCTGCTTGAAAGACATGAAAACTAAGGCACAGAGAGATCAAATGACTTGTTTAAAGTCACACAACTAGTAAGTGACTGAGCCGACATTAGAACCCAAGTCTGTTAAATGACCTTCACTACTTTTATTCACACACCATTTTCTATTCACCCTTCCTCCAAACATCCTCCATTATACTCCAGTAAACCGCCCTCCAACTAGAGTCAACAAAAGCCTCTATTCACACAGTACTCAGAGGTTCTCTCACTGGCAGTACAAATGCATTTATGTCTTGAAATTTGCCTCTCTAAAGGCTTCCAATTTTTACAATGGTGATGCTATCTTGTATAAATTGGTGCCATGAGTAAGATAAATACAGAGTTCCCAAGGAGATATACTGCTCACTAGTTTGGGAAATTGAGAATTCTGAAAATTTTTATTCAATATTAACAATAAATACATTATTTCTTTAACAAACTATATGACTATATATACATACATACATGTACACAAATGTAACACACAGAGGTAAATCTCTTTCAATTATGACGGTTAAAATTCTTAAGCCCTGATTCACATTTTAATAGGTTTACTCATTTTGAAACAAAATGTCACTTACTTAAAAAATACAAAAACACAGAAATGCAGAAAGTAAAATAAGGCTCAAATTCCACCATCCAGCATCTTTTTCATGGATTTCATATTTTTCTATGCATATCTAATGTATATAACTTTGCATAAATTATATTATGTATGCTGTTCTATAAGCCTGACTTCTTCCTACTCCAGAATGCATTGTAGGCATCTTTCTTTTCATTGCATGTACACCTAAGGCCACATGCAATAACTAGGCATCTTGTCTTTAAAACACCTCTTATAATATTCTAGCTTAAAGAGCTTTATAATTCTTTTTCATAATGAACAAATAACTTATTAGATCTAAGAATACTGATATGAAACATAGGAAAGCTTTTCCTTAAAACCCAAACTCTTGCAACACAGGACTGAATTAACCTTCATTCCAGATGCTTTCTTCTTTGATACTTGCTGAATTAAAAAAAAAAAAACAGAACAGTCTAGCCAGGTGCAGTGGCTCACACCTCACTTTGGGAGGCCAAGGCAGGTGGATCACGAGGTCAGGAGATCGAGACCATCCTGGCCAACATGGTGAAACCCCGTCTCTACTAAAATACAAAAAAAAAAAAAAAATTGGCTGGGCGTGGTAGTGCACACCTGTAGTCCCAGCTACTTGGGAGACTGAGGCAGGGGAATTGCTTGAACCGGGAGGTGGAGGTTGCAGTGAGCTGAGATCGCATCATTGCACTCCAGCCTGGGCTACAGAGTGAGACTCTGTCAAAAAATAAATAAAAAAAAAAGAACAATCTAAAACCAGGGTCAGCAAACTACGGCCCACCACCTCTTTTTGTGAAAAAGTTTTGTTTTGTTTTGTTTTGAGACGGCACCTCTCTCTGTCACTCAGGCTGGAGATCAGTGGCACGATCTCAGCTCACTGTAACCTCCGCCTCCCGGGTTCAGGCAATTGTCTGCCTCACCCTCCAGAGTAGCTGGGATTACCGGCGCCCCCCCACCCCCACCACGCCCAGCTAATTTTTGTATTTTTAGTAGAGACGGGGTTTTACCATCTTGGCCAGGCTGGTCTTCAACTCCTGACCTTGTGATCTACCCGCCTCGGCCTCCCAAAGTGTTGCGATTACTGCGCCCAGCCATGAATCAAGTTTTAATGGAACAAAGCCATGTCCATTTGATTCCATATTCTCTATGGCTGCTTTTGCACTCTAACGGAGTTGTGTAACAGAGTAGTTGTAACAGTACAGCTTGAAAAGCCTAAAATATTAACTAATTGGCTCCTTCCCCTCAGAAGTTTACTGACTCATGGTCTAAAAGATAATCTGCTCAAAGATATAATGAATCTAAACAAGGATAAAAGTCTCTATGTTATCAAGTCATACCACTCTCTCACGGTAACCGTAACTATAGATGTAAGCGCATCAATTTTTATGGTTTGAGTTCTCGTAAATAAAGTGAATTGGGTATAAACAACTTACTTCATGTACTTTGTTCCAATTTTCTGTCTCTAATTTGTGTTGATTTTGTTTAAGTTGGTTTAAACTTGGCTTAATAAGAGAATTTCCTACTGCTTCCTTTGTCCAGTCATCCACCAGCTTGTGTAAGTCGTCTGTGAACATCCCTTTTTTACTGGCTGGGGACTGTTGGCATGATGCTGTATTACTCTCCACACATACCGGAACTATGAGAATCAAAAAAAAAAAACAAAAAAACAAAAAAAAAAAGGAAACCATGGAAAGGAATTAAAACTCATAATCAGATAACTCTTCTTTCACCAATAATGCAATGCAGTTAACAGAACCACACATGGGGTGCACATCAGGGTGACCAGACACTCTAGTTTATCTGAGACATCCTGGTTTAAAGCTGTTGTCCTGGAGTAATTGCTAATCCCTTTCACTCTCAAAAGTTGTCTCTTGTTTGAACAGCAAATTATATGGTTATCTTAGGTATAAATCAAGTGTAATAAATAGTATCTCAAAAAAATTAGTATAAACTCTAATCTTTTCATCAGCTTCCTCAGATAGGTACTTAGAAGAGTTAAAAAAGAATCAAAGAATGTTAAAAATGGAAAAAAGGTCTAGTGCAAGCCACTTTTATAATGGGAAAACAAGGCCCAGAAAAAGTAAATTGACATGCCCAAGTTCTTGTAACTAGTTACCAGCAGAGACAGGCCTGGAACTCTAAAGCCTAGACAAAGACACCCTATCTTTTCAGTATACCATAATGACTTTCAAGAAGCTTCAGAAAACTAGAATCTCATTTTTTTTTTTTTTTACTGATATTTCTGTTGATGATTTAAAAAGATGAATGTGTATCTAGAATAGCAGAAATGAGGACACAGATGGTTTGATGAGCCTCCTGAGTTGTGGAATATAAGATATTCAAATAGCCAGGCACGGTGGTTCATGCCTGTAATACCAGCACTTTGGGAGGCCAAGGCGGGCGGATCACCTGAGGTCGGGAGTTTGAGACCAGCCTGACCAACATGGAGAAACCCTGACTGTACTAAAAATACAAAATTGGCCAGGCATGATGGCGCATGCTTGTAATCCCAGCTACTCAGGAGGCTGAGGCAGGAGAATTGCTTGAACCCGGGAGGTGGAGGTTTCCGTGAGCCGAGATCGCACCATGACCCTTCAGCCTGGGCAACAAGGGTGAAACTCTTGTCTCAAAAAAAAAATGATGTTCAAATAAATGAAAGAAATCAATTATAGAGAACTCCATAGGTATACCTTCCTAATCTGAACATCACACTAAATCTTTACATAATAATTTAGTACTATCATTCATGCTTACAATATTATTCTCATAGAAAACATTCATAGAATTCCAATTCCTCTGACTGAATTAGAAGCCAAAAACTTACAGAATGGGTTGAAAATTAACTTTAGGAAATACAGTTGTGAAATTTAAGCACAATAACAGTTCCAGGGATTTAACAAGCATGTAAACATGTCTTATACATTTGTTATAGTACTTTTTTTTTTCTTGTTTTAGGAGTCTCTCACTCTTGCCCAGGATGGAGTGTAATGGCATGATCCGGCTCACTGCAACCTCCACCTCCAGGGTTCACGTGACTTTCCTGCCTCAGCCTCCTGAGTAGCTAGGATTGCAGGCGCACACTACCACACCAGAATAATTTTTTGTATTTTTAGCAGAGATGGGGGTTTCACTATGTTGGCCAGACTGGTCTCGAACTCCTGACCTCGTGATTTGCCTGCCTCGGCCTCCCAAACTGCTGAGATTATAGGCGTGAGCCACTGCGCCCGGCTGGTACTTTTTTTAATCATAAAAAAAATAAAATGCAAGAGTTAATGCAAGAAGCCTCCATATTAACACTTTTTGAAACTTTTAACAGGCCTGTGATATAAGCCAAGTATCATTCTGTTTTATAGATGGTGAAACTGGGACCCAGAAGATCAACAACTGGAGTTATATGCTGGGGCTAGAACTCAGATATCCTACTGTCAGGTCAGTAGGCTTTCCATTGTACTCCATCATACATGCCGACTGCCAAGGTGGGTGGATCACCTGAGGTCAGGAGTTCACGACCATCCTGGTCAACATAATGAAACTTGTTTTTACTAAGAAATACAAAAATTAGCTGGGCGTGGTGGTGGGCACCTGTAATCCTAGCTACTCAAGAGGCTGAGGCAGGAGAATCACGTGAACCAAGTGGATGTTGCAGTATGCCGAGATCACGCCATTGCACTCCAGCCTGGGCAACAGAGCAAGACTCCATCTCAAAAGATAATAATAATAAAATAAATGCCAACTGATATAATAAAGTAGGAAATGGAAAAAGATATTACTTAATAAAGGGGAACATGACAATCTCAATGATTACATATGCATAGTCTGTGATTTTCTATGAATACTACATTACTGAAAGTTTAGATTCAAAGGTCATTAAATATTTTTGTTCGTTTGTTTTGAGAGAGTCTCACTTTGTCACCCAAGCTGGAGTGCAGTGGCACGATCTTGGCTGACTGCAACCTCCACCTCCTGGGTTCAAGTGATTCTCATACCTCAGCCTCCTGAGTAGCTGGAATCACAGGCGTGCGCCACCACACCCGGCTAATTTTTGTATTTTTGGTAGAGACAGGGTTTCACCATGTTGGCCAGGCTGGTCTCGAACTTCTGACCTAAAGTGATCTGCCCACCTCAGCCTCCCAAAGTGCTGGGATTACAGGTATGAGGCAGTGCGCCGGGCCTTAAATATTAAATGGAAACATAGCAGTGTTGTATAAGAAGAGTTTAATGAATTAATAAGAACATTCACATACATGAATTTTAGAACAGCATTTACAGATTTGGGGCAAACATGATATATCAAAATGACATATCAACTTGTTGGGATCCCAATGTTTCTAAGACATAAAATCCTGAGACACACAAGTCAGCCTATAATAAAAGTATCATTTCTTCTTGTTATCCCTTTGCACATTCATCTAGATTCTCTGTTTATTCCAGTGAGGGAGTAAAGAGCACAACAAAGTTGGGGAACGCTTTGGAGCCGAAGCTTTTACAGACTGTGTTCTCACCTAGAAGAATGTCAGCAGTTAGGATTAAAAAGAGGAGATAGCCAGAAACATGAACATATCAATGCCCATACTTTTGCCTATCCATCTTCTCTTAGGAATATGTTTGTGCCCAATCCCTTCAGCTTCTAAAACATTTGTTGCAGAGAGGTTAGGTGTAAATGTTATTAATTTAAGAACATTTCTGGGGCTGGCACGGTGGCTCACGCCTGTAATCCAATCATTTTGGGAGGCCGAGGTGGGCGGGTCACCGGAAGTCAGGAGTTCGAGAGCAGCTTGGCCAACACGGTGAAACCCCATCTCTACTAAAAATACAAAATTAGCCAGGTGTGGTGGCAGGTACCTGTAATCTTAGCTACTCGGGAGGCTGAGGCAGGAGAATTGCTTGAACCTGGGCAGTAGAGGCTGCACTGAGCCGAGATTGTGCTATTGCATGCCAGCCTGGGAGGCAGAGTGAGATTTCATCTCAAAAAACAAAACCAACCAATCAACCAAATGAACAAACATTTCTGGGTGAGAGAGAGAAAAAGATGAGAAAAGAAAAAAGAACATTTCTCCACTAAGGGAAATACAATGTTAGGACTCTTCTTGTGTATAGCTCTGGTCTAGCAAGTTATCTTAAATACACACACACACACACACAGAATTATCAAGAACAATGTGCCATATGAAAAGGAAAAAAATGCTATTTGAATGTTATTCAGTGCCTATGCTTTATATAAGGTGCGATCATTTATGTATTGATTTCACCTAAAAGTTATTCATATCATAATATAAAAGACCGCTTAATTCAAAGCTCACAAACCAGAAAGTACCCGCTCAAAGCACATTAAAATAAGTACTATGCAAACGTGGTTTATGATAAGTAGTAATAACACAGTAACTTCAAAGGTACTCTTTAATATTCATTTCTTATTGATGAAATGAATAAACCAGAGTTCAGTCCTTCATATTCTTTTTTGTTCTTTCCCCCAAGGTGATGCCTATATTCAGACAGTTTCAGTGATCACTCCACTGCACTATTTCTCTCTTATCCTATACCTTGATTTCTCTCTTCAATCACAATCTCACAACCAACTCCCAAATGTATTTTTCTACTTGGATATTAATAAATTATTCAATTCAGGCCAGGCGCAGTGACTGACACCAGTAATCCTAGCACTTTAGGAGGGTGACACAGGAGGATTGCTGGAGGTCAGGAGTTCAGAACCAGCCTGGGCAACATAGGAAGATCCCATCTCAAAATAAATTTGCTGGGCATGGTGGCACACACCAGTAGTCCCAGCGACTTGGGAGGCTAAGGAGGAAGGATTGCTTGACCCCAGGAGTACAAGGTTACAGTGAACTCTGACCACGCTACTGCACTCCAACCTGGGTGACAGCGAGACCCTGTCTCTCAAAAACTAAAATCAAAAAATAAATGAATCATTCAATTCAATATACCTGGGGTCAAACCTATCACTGCTTAAATGTCATACTTCCAAGATATCGCATTTTTTCCCAAACCACTCAAACTCAGATCCTTTGGATCTCCACACCAATACACACATATCCAGTCCATCACCACGTCATGAAATTCCTCCTATACAATGTCTCTTGTCTGCTTTCATTTCTACCATTTTATAAGCCCTCAATTATCTCATGCATAGACTACTATGATTGCAATGATGTAAATGGACTCACTGCTTGGCTCTAGCCAATATATTCTTCACACTAGCTCCATATTAATATGAGTGGAGGCCGGGAGCGGTGGCTCATGCCTGTAATCCCAGCATTTTAGGAGGCTGAGGTGGGTGGATCACATGAGGTGAAGAGTTTGAGACCAGCCTGGCCAACATGGTGAAACATCGTCTGTACTAAAAATACAAAAATTAGCCGGGCATGGTGGTGCGTGCCTGTAATCCCAGCTACTTGGGAGGCTGAGGCAGGAAAATCACTTGAACCTGGGAGGTTGAGGTTGCAGTGAGCTAAGATCGTGCCACTGAACTCCAGTCTGGGTGACAGAGCGAGACTATGTCTCAAAAGAATACATAAATAAATAAATAATATGAGTGAAATGCTGAAAACAGCATTTCACTCTTCTGATTTTTTTTTTTTTTTTTTAAAAAAGCTTCGACAGTTCTTTACTGCTAACACCACCATGGTTCCCACTTGTTTAGGTGGCAAAGACCTGGGAAATCATGGTTGTCTTTGCAGAACAAGTACATTATTTTATTCATTATCCTTAAACACATATCACTTATTAAGTTTAAATGTAAAATTGTATTTTAGATCAGATATATGATCTCACACTAAACACTAGCATAGACATGCTGTGGCAGCTGCCACATTTTTTAAAGTAGAGAAGGGGAACTTCCTACTGTAAACCCTCCATTCCACCCAACTATTTGAAAGTTATGTCTTTCTCACAAATCTCGCATTTTTACCATGTGCATGCCTTAATATCATGCAATTCCACCTACTGAAAATACTCTTTCCACTTCCCTTATTTCAGTTCTGTCCATTTATCCTTCAAGACCAACTCAAATCCTATCTTCTACGTGAAGCCTTCTCAGACCACGGCCATCATTCATTCCTCTCAACCCACTACAGGTACAATTTATGGTTTTGGGAAGCAATGCAGTATGACGGTTAAGAGCCAAGGCTTAGAAATCAGACAGATTTGGATTCTCTCACCTATTAACTGAGATCCAAAAGAAGTTACTTAACCTCACTAACCTCAGTCTCTTCACCTGCAAAAGATAAACACTGAAAACGGACTAATACAGTAAAAAAGAAACGAAAAGGCTGGGCGCGGTGGCTCACGCCTGTAATCCAAGCACTTTGGAGGCCAAGGTGGGCGGATCACCTGAGGTCGGGAGTTCAAGATCAGCCTGACCAACACGGTGAAACCCTGTCTTAAAAAAAAAAAAGATAAACATTAATATTTATCTTCCTTACAGTGTTGTTCTGAGGATTAAGATAATATATGTGATATATACTTTTTTGAGACAGGTTCTGGCTCTGTCACACTCCTGGGCTCAAGCAATCCTCCCACCTCAGCCTCCTGAGTAGCTGTGATTACAGGCGTGTGCCACCATGCCCTACTAATTTTTGTATTTTTTGTAGAGATGGGGTTTCGACATATTGCCCAGGTTGGTCTCAAACTCCTGAGCTCAAGTGATCTACCATCCTTGGCTTCCCAAAGTGCTGGGAGTACAGGCATGAGCCACATGCCCAGCCTAATACATGCAGACTTCCATATGGTCTCTCCTTATCCTTTCTCCAGCAACAATAACAATAACAACAAAACAGCAACAGGTGTACACATTTCTGCCCAGGGAAGCCCATTAGAGACTTAGTGACCACAGTTTTCACTGGGGGCTGGTCTCAGAGGCACATACCAAAATTCCAGACTCTCAGGAGGAAAACATGTGTTCAGCATAAATCACATTATTTGTACCAACAAACCAGGCAAAGTGAACTACTTACCAGTTAGGGAACAGAGGGAAACCAAGTTCCCACATACCAGCCAAGGGCCAATCTTGCCAGCAGGCCTTTCTAAAGATAGCAGTCTCATGCCTGTTATGTTAGCTCTATTCTGTACATTTTACCACAGTGCTCATATTATAAGTTAACTACACAAATACATTGTGGATACCATTACATTGCAATACCATAATTAGCTGGGCATGGTGGCGTGTGTCTGTAGTCCCAGCTACTTCGCAGGCTGAGACAGGAGAATCATTTGAACCTGGGAGGCAGAAGTTACAGTGAGCCAAGACCACGCCACTGCACTCCAGCCTGGGTGATAGAGTGAGACTCTGTCTAAAAAAAATGAATAAACATTGCAATACCACGTATTAGCTCATATTTCCCACAAAACATGTATAATTGGGCAGGGAAGAAAGAATAGGGACCTCTCTCTATATATGTTAAGCAGTGCTTTTTTTTTTTGAGATGGAGTCTTACTTTGTCACCCAGGTTGGAGTGCAGTGGCATGATCTCGGCTCACTGCAACATCTGCCTCCTGGATTCAAAGCTATTCTCCTGCCTAAGCCTCCCAAGTAGCTGGGATTACAGGTGCCTGCCCCCACGCCTCGCTAATTTTTCTATTTTTAGTAGAGACAGGGTTTTGCCATGTTGGCCAGGCTGGTCTTGAACTCCTGACCTCAGGTGATCCACCTACCTTGGCCTCCCCAAGTGCTGGGATTATAGGCGTGAGCCACTGTGCCTGGCGAAACACTGCTTCCTAAAATGGGTTTACTGGTACAATTGTTTTGGGAAATTTTGTATATTATTTCCTTTCTTGGACATTCTCAATTCATATGAGCACATTAAAGGACCTAAGAAATTCTACAGTGGAGAGATTGGTATTTATATTATTTAATACCACATTTTGCATTTGATCATGCAATACCTATTAACTCCCTGCTGACAATTTATGAAATGCTGTGCTAAGGCCAACAAATGTGCCCACCAATCTTGGCCAAATGGGAAAAAGATGAAATGTCACCAAGTTTTGAAAGAGCACTATTAGAGCTAGAAATATGAAATCACCTGCTCCTGTGAGAGGCATAAAGTCACAAAACTACTGGAAAGTACATGTGGAGCACCCTATCTTTGTAAACTTGGCCTCCATGAGTTATAAAAAGAAAGAGAAAATGAAGATAATTTACTTCCTACTTAAGGAGACATAATCGGCCAGGCACGGTGGCTCACGCCTGTAATCCCAGCACTTTGGGAGGCCGAGGTGGGTGGATCACTTGAGGCCAGGAGTTTGAGACCAGCTTGGCCAACATGGTCTCTAAAAAAAAAAAAAAAAAAGAAGACATGATCATTTTTATATTAAGTCTGGTTCGAGGGCCTGGCACAGTGGCTCACCCTGTAATCCCAATGACTCTGGAGGCAGAGACAGGAAGATTGCTTGAGGTCGGGAGTTTGAAATCAGCCTGGGCAACATAGCAAGACCCCATCTCTAAAAAAAATAAATAAATAAATACCGTTCGAATCCGAGTCATGGCACCAAGAAAAAAAAAAAGAAAAAATAAATAAATTTTTTTTTAGCCGGGCATGGTGGTATACACCTATAGTCCTAGCTACTTGGGAGGCTGAGGCAGGAGGACTGCTTGAGCCCAAGAGTTTGAGGTTACAGTGAGCTATGATTGAACGACTGTACTCTAGCCTGGGTGATAAAGCAAGACCCTGTCTCTAAAAAATAAATAGATAAATAATAAAGTCTGGTTTGGAACCTATCTCAATATTTTAATAAATAAGTAAGTTAATTTAACAGAAGTACAATAATCAGCTACTTTTATTCCTGCCTACTAAACACATAATTTCTGCCTTCCAGCATGACAGAGTAAGGATGTTAAGAAATCTCCCTCAAAAGCAATCCTAAAATTGGACAAAATTCAAAAACAACCATTTTAGCACTCCAGAATTTGTCCTAAGGAATACAACAAAAACAGAAGCATTTATTTGTGAAAATAAGGTAAGAACTGTGCAATCCATGGTGTTTTTGCACAGGGCTGTTCCCATCACCCCCACCCAGCTCTGTTGCCCAGCAATTCTACCAAAGTGGGGCATGCTGAGAAAACAGTAAGTTTGGCTGCTGCTGCTACCATAGGGGATTCACTTGATTTGGAGCTTTAGGAGCAGATACTCCATTAGCCTGAGGTTAACAGGGAGATGTGAGAAGTGAGACAGCCACAGGGACTTGAAAAATTCTCCACATATCAGGCTGCGTGCGGTGGCTCACACCTGTAATCCCAGCACTTTGGGAGGCCGAGGCGGGGGGATCACCTGAGGTCAGGAGTTCAAGACCAGCCTGGCCAACATGGTAAAACCCTATCTCTACTAAAAATACAAAAATTAGCCAGGTGTGGTGGTGGGCGCCTGTAATCCCAGCTACTCAGGAGACTGATGTGGGAGGATCGCTTGAACCCAGGAGGCAGAGGTTGCAGCGAGCCAAGATCACACCACTGCAATCCAGCCTGGGCAACAGAACGAGACTCCATCTCAAAGGAAAAAAAAATTATCCACATATCTCAGCTTGACTGGACGGTTCTCTAACCATAATGTACAAAGAAAGAGATAATGAGAAAAAATCTCCAAACTCTTCAAAATTAAACAACACACTACCAATAATCCATGGATAAAAAAGGAAGTCTCAAGGGAAATTAGAAAACATTTGGAACTTTAAAAAAAGAAAATATATCAAAACCCAGGGAATACTGGAGTACAAAGAATAAACCATAATGTCTACAAAGGTTTTAAAAAAAAAATCATTTAGGAGGTCATGGGATCCCAGGATACAATGCATTTGTCAAAATGCTCAGAACTTTAAGGCACAAAGAATGAACCTTAATATATGCAACTTTAAAAAGTCATTTAGGAGGTCAGGGAATCCCAGAAGGGAATGCAGAATTTGACGAAAGAATCTAAACATGTTGAAAATGTACGAAGCAACTTCATATAAGGGGGCAGTGGAACAGATGCTGAACTATATAACTTTGGAAATGAGTGGCACCTGTAATACTGAAGGCAAAAGAAACTGCACATAAGCATTGTATTCTACTTGATAAAGGTGTTTCCCACTGGGGTTTGGGTTAAATTTCTGAAACTACAATACTTATATACTGGAATTAAACAAGTAAATGGCTGGAGGATGGTGGGAGCCAGGTTTCTCACTTCTGGAGTGAGAGGTTGCAGATAAGCAAGTAGATAAGTAGATAAGGGCAGAATGGTCCATGTGGTAATGGATTAGAGTTGGAAACATCAGTATGAATGCAAATTTACCTTAATAAAGATACAGATGATTACATACAGAAAAATTCATGAGTAGGGATGTATGTGTGTATCTATGTTAGTATACATATGTATAGTTCCTTATCAGCTAAGAGGGCCTAGAAGCACTGATACCTCAAGCACTCAAATCTTGGTTTCTTTTTTTGGAAAACGGGTCTCACTGTCACCCAGGATGGAGAGCAGTAGTGCAATCACCGTTCACTGCAGCCTTGACCTCCCAGGATCAAGCAATCCTCCCACCTCAGCCTCCTGTGTAGCTGGGATTATTTATATTCCAAAAAAGAAAGGTCTCAAATCAATAAGCTTCCATCTTAAGAAACTAGGGAGGATGGGCGCGGTGGCTCACGCCTATAATCCCAGCATTTGGGAGGCCAAGGTGGGTGAATCATGAGGTCAGGAGTTCAAGACCGGCCTGGCGAACATGGTGAAACCCTGTCTCTAATAAAAATACAAAAACTTAGCTGGGTGTAGTGGTGGATGCCTGTAATCCCAGCTACTTGGGAAGCTGAGGCAGGAGAATCGCTTCAACCTCAGAGGCAGGGCCCAGGTGTGAACCTTGAGAAACCAGGCTTAAAAATTAAAAATAAATAAATAAAAACAAATCCAGCAGGGATGCCAGGTGTGGTGGCTCATACCTGTAACCCCAGAAATTTGGGAGGCAGAGGCAAGAGGATCTCTTGAGGCCAGGAGTTTGAGATCAGCCTGGACAACATAGCAAGATCCCATCATTACAAAAATTTAAAAAATTAGCCATGTGTTGTGGCATGCACCTGCAGTCCCAGTTACTAGGGAAGCTGAGGTGGGAGGATTGCTTGAGCCCAGGAGTTTGAGGATGCAGTAATCTAGATCATGCCACTACACTCCTGCCTGGGGAACAGAGCAAGACCATCTCTCTCTTTTTTTTTTTTTATTTTAAAGATACTGCAATTTTTATACATTTTGATGATTTTTCAACATTTTGCAGCTGTTTGCCTTTGCAGCACAGCAATTCAGACACTATACGAAATTACCAGCAAGACTGGAATGATATATTCATAGAGGGCACCATCATGCTTATATTACCAGAGAATGAAAATACAGTAAAGACAATTATCACTGTACACAGCTTAAAGAAACGAAAAAGGGGAGCGTGTTGAGCAGCCAGCCAACCCTGCACTGAAGAGGGGCAGGTAGAAAACTCTTAGATACGGAGCTACTAAATCTGGTCTAATAGTCAAGATCATCACATTTGAAGTTCTAATTTTTGTTATTTAGTTCGTAACTAAAATGATTTCCTTCTGGAATATACTTGTAGTTTTGTTAAGGTTTATGTGTACATACATGGTCACAGCAAGCAGATAAAGTGCCCTTATCATTTCACAAACTATTCTCTACTGGAAAAGAAGATGGAAGATTTTGTCTCTGTTGCCACCTGTTGCAGATGTCAATGTTAATGAATTCAGAGTACCCATGAGTGCATTTTGATGAGTGCATAACAAGTTTCTGTTGGTTTATATTTTTGGGGGGAGCCAAGAAAAAAGGCAAGATTCTCCAGTTGTACAAATTGCACTATTTGTGTTACCAACATTAACAGGCAGAAACAGTAACACTTAAAATATGCAGCAGAAGATTTTTTTTTTTGACTCAAAGGACCTGAATTCAGTGGGCATGTCCTTTTAAGTTCACTTTGTCATAGATAGTTTAAGATATGGTCATTTCTCAGTCCTTAATTCTCCAAGTCTAGATTTATAAATTAACAATGTGAATCCTGTTGTGAAATTGGGGAAATAATGTCCACCTCAGTTTGACAACCAAAAGATGCTTTTCACATCAAAGAAACTATCAAAAAGGCTGTGTCACATTCCAAAGCCCAAAAAAAAAAATTAACAAGAATGCAAACACGATGAATATTGTACCACTGCCAAGACTGCCTACAGTGGAGCTTCAGCAACGCTGTCCTGTGAAGCAGCCTTCCATTTGCCCGGTTCCTCTTCCAGAGCCAAGTTTCTGCGCCATGCCACCCCGTGGAGGAGGTCATCTTCCATCATGATCACGTATCATTCCACCACCCACAATTCCACGTGGACCACCAGGGCCTTGATCATTGCACCTAATAACCCTGCAATCACCACCACCACCTCTGGTTTCTCGCTCTCTTGTAGCTCTTGTTTTTTTCTCTTTCACATTTAAACGTACTTCCCCTCGAAACATAATCGGTTTCGCAATTAAGATTCTCTGAACTGGTTCAGAGTCATCAAAAACCACAAAACCAAAATTTGGAAGCTTTCCCCCAACACCCTTGGTATTGATGTGAAGTTCCACAACGTTTCCAAAATTCATGAAGAATTCTTCCAGTTCATTTTCATCAATATCATGTGGCAAGTTACCAACAAAAAGTTGATGACTATCTGGATAGTGAATTATTCTACGGTTGTCAGAGTCATTCAGCTCCCTATCTCCTCTGCCTGGTCTTGGTTCTCTAGCAGGGAAAGCAGGTCGTTGCCTAGGTTGCTGTTCACACACACGAGGTGGCAGAGACTGAACTTCTGGTTTAGCTTCAACTCTTGGCTTTGGTGGTTCTTGTGGCAGAGAAACAGGTTCTGCCGGAGGAGGAGGACTAGACTTCTCTAATTCTTCTAAATTCTTCTCCTTCACTTGTGGTTTCAGCTCTTCAGTCTTTGCTTCAGATCCTGGCGCAGGTTCAGGTTCATGAGAGGATTCTTCCAAAGGTTCCTCTATGCCATTAGTCACAGGGTGAGCTTCATAGTAACCACTGTTTGCATTTTCTTGCACAGGTTCAGGAGATGGTTGTCTTTCTTCTTGTTCCTCTTCTACTTCATCTTCTTCATCAAGTTCAGGCTCAGAATCACCGAACACTTCCTCTTCATAACGAAACATATCATTGTGAACATAAAATTTATTTGGAACTAGATCCTTCAGGAGCCAGAACAAAGGTTTGCATAAACTTCCTTTCCGGTTGTCCACTGTTAGACAGCAAACCCATGACCTGGACAACTACTCCATCACTCAAGGTTGCATGAGCATCCACATGATGAATTTTAGTATGACATTCACTGAAGTTCAGAGATAATACTTAGTTGTGTATATCATTTTGGCCATAAACAGCTTCCTGGGGGTTTTCACTAGCATCTACTCCGCCATGAACGTAGGAAGAATTCCTGCCATAAAACCCATGTAAATATTCTGGAGCTTTATTCGGCAAAGTATAATATTGCCTCACAAACTCCCGCCCTACAAGCAGTGGACTGGGATTCTCCATAACCATTTCTTTGCTGCACAATGTCAGATGCTGGTGTTTAGATCTAGGAATTCCTTTCAGGAGGTTTGAAGAGCAAGAGCTGAGAAATGCGCCCTCCAGTGGCAGTGGAATGAGGGGCGTCTAGTACCCATTTTACCACCAAACAAAGCCCTGTCACGTCAGCAGAAGAAAAATTTCTTTCGACTCAAAAAAATAAGACCTCAGATTTGATAGCTTGCAGTAAGTCCCGCTTGGCAACAATTAAACACCCTGCAAGTCGAAACACCGACCATGTCTCGTTGATAAAGAAAATCTAGCAGGGAATTCAATGGCCATACACTGCAGGGAATGTAAACTTTGTCCAGGAAAATCACTAAATAAATAATTAGCAACTAGAAAAACAACAACAATCCTTGCGGGGTAGAAGAATCTGATACTAGAGTTGTTTAATATATTATTTAAGACGTCCAGTTTGCACCACAAAATTAAGAGCCATGCAAAGAAACAGAAAAGTATGACATAAATGCAGGAAAAAAGGGGAGCCAACAAAAACATCCTGGAGGGGGCCTATATTTTGGACTTAGTGGAAAAAGCTTTTATATCAGCTATTATAAATACAGTTGAACCTTGAACAAAACCGATTTGAACTGTACAGGTCCACTTATATGTGGATTGTTTTCAACCAAATATGGATCAAAAATATAGTACTCTGGGATGTGAAACCTGCATATATGGAGGGCTGACATTTTGAATACATGTGTATTCCTCGGGGCCACCTCTGGAACTTGACTGTGTGAATTTTGGCATACGCAGGAGTCCTGGAACCTATCCCCCCATATACCAAGGGACAAACTGTATATTCGAACTTAAGGAAATTATGCCTATTGAAGGAAAGTGTGACAACAATATCTCACCACATAGAGACTAGAGATGGAAGTTGTTTTTAAAAAACAAATTCTGGAGTTTAAAAGTATAATATCTGAAGTGAAAAATTAAATAGAGGGGCCCATTAAGAGATTTAATGGGAAAAAGAAATAATCAGCCAAAAAGAAAACAGGCTAATGAAGAAATCCACTCTGAAGAACAGTAAGAAAAATGAATTAAAAAAAAAAAAAGAAAGAGGCCTGGTGTGGTAGCTATGCCTGTAATCCTAGCACTATGGGAGGCCAAGATGGGTGGATCACTTGAGGTCAGGAGTTCAAGACCAGCCTGGTCAACATGGTGGAACCCCATTTCTACTAGAAACATAAAAATTAGCCAGGGATAGTGGCGGGCGCCTGTAATCCCAGTTACTTGGGAGGCTGAGGCAGGAGAATCACTTGAACCCGGGAGGCGGAGGTTGCAGTGAGCCAAGATAGTGCCACTGCACTCCAGCCTTAAGACTCCATCTCCAAAAAGAAAACAAAACAAAAAAAATTATGAAGGGGACCCACACACAACACTGTGCTATAAACTCCTTGAAGAAGGTGACCTTCTCATAGTAATAGACATCATGCTCTGCATGTAGTTGGGGATTGTTATGTTTTAAGAAAATGAGTTAACAGTTTTCTCTAGGTGAATTTTAATCTATAGAAAAAGAAGTGTGTCTTGTGAAAAGTATGTAATAGACTTAAGAGCACCAAACTGTGCACTGTCTTTTGAGAGCCAACTGTTCAGTTGTGAGAGTTCAAAGGTGGACAAAAGCTAGTCTATATACCAGGAGAGAAGTGAGTAGGCCAAATACAACTGAGATTTGGAAATAACCAGTTATAACAGTAAAGTAGCCATGCCTCTAGATTTATTCTTTTGTTTACCTAGTCTTTATTTCAGAAACCTAATGTTAAGTATCAAAAGTGAAATATTTGTTGTGAAAAAGATGTAAAAACTGGAAGATGGCTAATTCTTGGGAACATGCAATATGAACTTTATGCTTTCAGTGTTCATTCTAATAACCAGTTCTTCTTGATGACTAGAATACAAAGAATACTAAAAAATCTGAATTTCCACTGAACCAAGCATTTTTAGAATAAGACCTTTCCTGAATATGACTGTTTTGACTTCTGCTTTTGTTAAGATTGAAATGGGCCAGGCGCCGTGGCTCATACCTGTAATCCCAGCACTTTGGGAGGCTGAGGCAGGCACATCACTTGAGCTCAGAAGCTGGAGACCAGCCTGGGCAACATAAGGAGACCCCATCTCTATAAAAAAAAAAAAAAAAAAAAAAAAAAAAAAAAAACCGGATTAGCTGGGCATGGTAGTGTGCGCCTGTATTCTCAGCTACTTGGGAGGTTGAGGTGGGAGGATCACTTGAGCCCGCGAGGTCAAGACTGCAGTGAGCTGTGATGGTGCCACTGCACTTCAGCCTGAGAGACAGACTAAGACCCTGTCTCAAAAACAAAACAAAAAAGACTGGAATGAAATCTTTATTAATTTTACATTATTTCCCCAAATCCTAGAAAGTCTAAGTACAAATGGTTTTGATTTCTTTTACAATAATGATTTTGCCTTTTCACATCTTTAGGTGTCTTATTGCGTAAAATAAAACTTTATTAATAGACTTATTAGGCAAAATATTTTTTTTTCAATTTTGTACTTTTCAGTATTTTTTCTATCAACTTTATGGCAGAAAAGGAAGCATCTATTTTCATAAAGAGAAGAGTTTTAAATAGCTAGCCATTTTAGAGTTCCTATTGTAATAGGATTCTACTTGTTGTACATAATTAAAGAAATTTAACCTGGGCCAGAATAGGAGGTATTAAGAATACCAGATGTTTCTGTGAGCTGGAAGCTGTCACAGCAGTGAGACACTTGAATTGGAAATCACCAAAATTTCCTTCTTATTTTCTAGTCACCAAACAAAACACAGGCATGCTTTTTCATATTTTATGGTTTTTAAGTTGAATTATATCAGGCCCTTCAAGAGCCTTTGATCCAATTTAAGCTAGTTCTCTATGTCCCTGTTTTTAAAAAACAAATTCCATAAATGGAAAAAAAATTAAAAATAGAAATACTGCTAATAAAAAAAACTGGAAATTCATTGCTAGCTGACCTAACTTACAAGAAATATTAAAGTGAGTCCTTCAGGATGAAATAAAAGAATGCTAGATAGTAACTCAAATCCACATGAAGAAATAAAGCACACTGCTGAAGAGAACTACATAGGGTAAGTATAATATTCAATATAAATGTACTTTATATTTACAACTCTTTACTTCTCCTATCTGATTTCAAAGTCAACTGCATAAAGCAATAACTATAAAATTGTGTCAATAAGCTTATAACATGTAAAGATGTAATGTGTATAACAATAATAGTACAAAGAAGTTGTGAGGGAATATGTGTGTGTGTGTGTATATATCACACACATTCAGAGAAATGTTTTGTGTACCACTGAAGCTAAGTTAGTATTAAACTGAACTAGAGGCCGAGCGAAGTGGCTCATGCCTATAATCCCAGCATTTTGGGAGGCTGAGGTGGGCGAATCACCTGAGGCCAGGAGTTCGAGACCAGCCTGGCCAACATGGTGAAATCTCATCTGTACTAAAAATTCAAAAAAAATCCCAGCTACTCAGGAGATTGAGACAGGAGAATCCCTTGAACCCAGAAGCAGAGGTTGCATTGAGCTTATATTGTGCCACTGAACTCCAGCTTGGGCAACAGAGCAAGACCCCATCTCAAAAAAAAAAAAAAAAAAAACATGGCCAGGTGCAGTGGTTCATTCCTGTAATCCCAGCACTTTGGGAGGCTGAGACAGGTGGATCACCTGAGGTCAGGTGTTCGAGACCAGCCTGACTAACATGGCGAAACCTTGTCTCTACTAAAAATACAAAAATTAGCTGCACATGGTGGCGGGTGCCTGTAATCCCAGCTACTCAGGCGGCTGAGGCAGGAGAATCGCTTGAACCTGGGAGGCGGAGGTTTCAGTGAGCCAAGGTTGCACCATTGCACTCCAGCCTGGGCAACAAGAGCAAAACTCCATCTGAAAAACAAACAAACACCCAAAAACAAAAAACAAAACCTAGAAAAAAACTGAACTAGATTGCTTTTAAATTAAGAAGCTCATTGTGGATACAAGAAAAGATCTAAAAAATATAAGAAAAGAATAATATAGGGCCAGATACTTCGCTCACACCTGTAATACCAGCAATTTGGGAGGCTGAGTAGGAGGATTGCTTAAGCCCAGGAATTCGAGGCCAGCCTGGACAATACAGTGAAAGCCTGTATTGAAAAACATTTTTTTTTAATTAGCTGGGCTTGGTAGCACGTGTCTGTGGTCCCAGCTACTCAGGAGGCTGATGTGGGAGGTTGAGGTTGTAGTGAGCTATGTGATCGCACCACTGCACTCCAGCCTGGGTGACAGGGTGAGACCCTGTCTCAAAAAGAAGAAAAATGAAAAGTATAATATAATAGGTCGGGCGCAGTGGCTCATGCCTGTAATCCCAGCACTCTGGGAGGCTGAGGTGGGTGGATTACCTGAAGTCAGGAGTTTGAAACCAACCTGGCCAATGTGGCAAAACCCTGTCTCTACTAAAAATACAAAAATGAGCCGGGTATGGTGCCATGCACCTGTAGTCCCAGCTGCTCAGGAGGCTGAGGCAGAAGAATCACTTGAACCTGGGATATGGAGACTACAGTGAGCCAAGATCACACCACTGCACTCTAGCCTAGGCGACACAGCAAGACTCTGTCAAAATAAAAAAAGAGTATAGTATAATAATAATAATACATATAATGAAACAATGGAATTTAAATGTTACATTGGAAAACATCTATTTAACATAAAAGAAGGCAGGAATACTGAGAGTCAGAAGATGAGGAAAAAAAGAAAAAATTGAAAATATATAGAAAACAAAGAACAAAATGACAGGCATAAATCCTACCTTACATTAAATGGAAATGGTTTAAATGACAGAGATTGACAGAATAAAAAATATGATCTAACTATACATGATGATAACAATAAACACAATTCTGATTTAAAGACACAAATATATTCCAAGTAAAAGAATATAAAAAGATATGGCATGCAAGCAGTAACCAAAAGAAAGCTGGATTGTTATACTAATAACAGAAATAATCTCTCCTCTAGCCATCCAAAATGCCAAAAGGAATGAAGGCTAAGTGGAAGAAGATAGCCCCCTCTCCTGCTATTGTGAAGAAGTAGGAGGCCAAGAAGGTGATGAATCTCGTTTGAGAAAAGGCCTAAGAATTTTGGCACTGGACAGGACATCCAGCCCTAAAGGGAACTCACCCACTTTGTCAAAAGGCCCTGCTATATCAAGTTGCAGCGGCAAGAAGCTGTCTATCTTCTATAAGTGGCTGAAAGTGGCTCCTGCAAATAACCCAGGCCTTGGACTGCCAAATAGCTACACAACTGCTTAAGCTGGCCTGTAAGTACAGACCAGAGACAAAGCAAGAGAAGAAGCAGAGATCATTGGCCCAGACTGAGAAGAAAGTTGCCAGAAGGATGTCTCCATTAAGAGGCCTTTGAGCAGGGGTTAACACTGTCACCACCTTGATGGAGAACAAGAAAGCTCAGCTGGTGATGACTGCACATGACATGGATCTTATAGAGCTAGCTGTCTTCCTGCCTGCCCTGCATTATAAAATACAAAGGGAAGAGAAGACTGGGATGCCTAGCCCACAGGAAGACTTGCACCACTGTCACCTCCATACAGGTTAACTTGCCAGACAAAGGAGCTTTGGCTAAGCTGGTGGAAGCTATCAGAACCAATGATAATGACAGATAGGATGAGATCCACTGTCACTTGGGAGGCAATATCCTGGGTCCAAAATCTCTGGTTCACATTGCCAAGCTGGAAAAGGCAAAGGCTTAAGAATTTGCCATTACAAACCATCGTGCTTCAATTTAAAAAAAAAAAGAAAGAAAGAAAGAAAAAGAATTTGCCATTAAGCTGGGTTAAATGTAGACTGTTGAGTTTTCTGGACAAATAATAATAATTCTCCTTCAGCCAAAGAAAAAGAAATATAAATTAATATCAAGAAGACATGGAAATTATAAACACATGTGCAACTAACAACTAAATTCCAAAATACACAAAGCAAAATTGACAGAATTGAAGGGAGAAATTCAACAATGGTCAGAGACTTCTATAACCCACTTTTAATAAGTGATAGAACTAGGCAGATGATCAACAGAGAAACAGAAGACTTGAATAGCCCTGTAAACCAATGAGGCCTAACAGGCATATATGGAACATTCCACCCAACAACAGCAGAATACACACTTTTCTTAAGCATACATGAGTTCAAGACGAGCCTGGGCAACATAGGGAGACCTTGTTTCTAAAACAAATTAAAAAAAATAGCAAGTGGCAAACTGCCTATAGTCCCAGCTACTTGGGAGTCAGAAGCAGAAGGATCACTTGAGTGAGACCAGGGGGTCGAGGCTGCAGTGACCCATGATCACGCCACTACACTCAACCCTGCACAACAGAGTGAGACCTTATCTCAAAATAATAATAATAATAATAAAGAAGTTTAAGATGTGTACACTAAAAACTAAAAATGATCGTTAAAAGAGATTTAAAGACAACCTGGCTGGGAGTGGTGGCTCACGCCTGTAATCCCAG
Organism: Cacajao melanocephalus; assembly: GCA_963573385.1. Taxonomy (NCBI): domain Eukaryota; kingdom Metazoa; phylum Chordata; class Mammalia; order Primates; family Pitheciidae; genus Cacajao; species Cacajao melanocephalus. Next base: position 49,605 of record CAUYLG010031697.1, on the reverse strand, counting down.
CACTTTGGGAGGATGAGGCGGGTGGATCACATGAGACCAGTAGTTCAAGACCAGCCTGGCCAACATGGCGAAACTCTATCTCTACTAAAAATATAAAAATTAGCCAGGCATGGTGGTACATGTCAATGTTACGGAACATCTTTTCATGTATTTATCAGTCATTCATATATCTTCTTTAGAAAAATGCCTATTTGAATCTTTTATCCATTTTAAAATTGGATTTTTAAATCTTTTATTGTTGAGTTGTTGAACCGTCGTGCTCTGCTGGTAAGACTGTAAAACAGTGCAGCTACTTTGGAAAAAAAGTCCGGTAATTCCTCAAAAGATTAAACATAGAGTTCCCATGTCATCCAGCAATTCCACTCCTACATTTCTATCCAAGAGAAATGAAAACATATGTCCACATAAAAACTTAAACACAACTGTTTGTAGCAGCATTATTTGTAATAGCAAAAAAAATAGAAAACAACACAAATGTCCAACCACTGATAAACAAATGGAGTATTATTTGGCAATAAAAATAAATGAAGTACCAATACGTGCTGCAACATAGTTAAACTGTAAATACTATGCTAAGTGAAAAAAGTCACAAAAGACCACATAACGTGTGATTCCATTTACAGAAACTGTCCAGAGTAGGCAAATATTTTATTTTATTTTATTTATTTTATTGAGACAGAGTCTTGCTCTGTTGCCCAGGCTGGAGTACAGTGGCATGATCTTGGCTCACTGCAACCTTTGCCTTCCAGGTTCAAGCAATTCTCCTGCCTCCACCTCCCTAGTAGCTGGGATTACAGGCACATGCTACCATGCCTGGCTAATTTTTGTATTTTTAGTAGAGACAGGGTTTTGCCATATTGGCAAGGCTGCTTTTGAACTCCTGACCTCAGGGGATCCGCCCGCCTCGGCCTCCCAAAGTGCTGGGATTACAGGTATGAGCCACTGCACCTGGCCATTTTTTAATTTTTTTGAGACAGGTCTTGCTCTGTTACCCAGGCTGGAGTGTAATGGCATGAACACGGTTCACTGCAGCCTCAATCACCTAGGCTCAAGCAATCCTCCTGTCTTAGCCTCCTGAGTAGCTGGGACTACTGGTATGCACCCCCATGCCTGGCTAATTTTTTTTATAGAGATAGGGGTCTCACTTTGTTGCCCAGGCTGGTCTCAAACTCCTGGGCTCAAGCAATCCTCCTGCCTTGGCCTCCCAAAAAATAGTAGGCAAATCTATAGAGACAAAAAATACTTTAATGATTGATGAGGCTGGAAGACGGGGGAAGTGGGAATAAATGGGGGAGCTACGGCCGGGTACAGTGGCTCACACCTGTAATCCCAGCACTTTGGGAGGCTGCAGCGGGCGGATCACAAGGTCAAGAGATCGAGAGCATCCTGGCCAACATGGTGAAACCCTGTCTCTACTACAATATAAAAATTAGCTGGGTATGGTGGTGCGTGCCTGTAGACCCAGCTACTTGGGAGGCTGAGGCAGGAGAATTGCTTGAACCCGGGAGGCAGAGGTTGCAGTGAGCTGAGATCGCACCATGGCACTCTAGCCGGGCGCTTAGTGACAGGATGAGACTCTGTCTCGAAAAAAAAAAAAAAAAAAATGGGAGAGCTACTACCCATGGAAATGGGGTTACTTTTTGAGGTGATGAAAGTATTCTAATGGATAAAAATACATTTTAATGTTATACAGATTTAAAAAATGAAGTACTGATACATGTTATAAAATGTTTGACTCCCAAAAACATTATAAGTAAAAGAAGCCAGTCGTGAAACCACATATTGTGTGACTGTATTGATACGAAGTGTTTCAGCATAGGTTGAGCGTTTGGGGCGGAGGAGCTACAATGAGGGCTATGAAAATGTACATGTTTTTTTGTGGAATGTTGAAAATATTCCAAAATCAAATTCTGGTAATAGCTGCACAAGTCTGTAAATCGTGTAAGTTAAATGAGTGAATGTTATGATATGTGAAATATATCTCAATAAAACTATAATTTAAAAAAAAAATTAAAAGTAAAGAAGCAAAAGAAATACTTACTTTCCAATTCATTTATAAGGCAGCTTTTCCCTGATACCAAATCAGAAAAAGACAGTATCAAAAATTTTAAAATTTAAAACAAAAGGATGAAAACTGTAAACCAACATACTTCTTGAACTTAATAAAGGGCATCTACAAAGAACTTACAGTTAACATTATAATTTACGGTAAAAGATAGAAGCTTTCCCCTTGGAAGAATAAGAACAAGGCAAGGACGTCCAATATAAAGTTTCAGCTAGTACAATAAGAAGAAATAAAAGGCATAAAGGTTGAAAAGGGAGAAATAAAAAAGTCTATATTCACAGATGACATAACTGCCTACTCATAAAATCTCAAAGAATCTATAAGAAAACTTCTAGATTAAATACGTTTAGCAAAATCTTCAGCTATAAGGTCAATATACAAAAAATAATCATATTTCTCTAGCAATGTATGATTGGAAACCCTGTAGAAATAAAAGAAATCCTTAGGTATAAATAAAACAAAACATATATAGTAGTTGTAAGCTGAAAACTATAAAAGGCAGATAAAACATATCGAAGAAGACCTGGAGAAATAAACTGTACACCAAACCCCCATGACATGCACTTTACCTATATAACAAACCTGCACATGTACCCCTGAGCCTAAAATAAAAGTTTAAAAAAAAAGACAAAAAAATGGAGAGACATCCTATGTTTATTGATTGGAAGACTCAACACAGTGAAAAGATCAACTCTCCCCAAATTGATATATAGATTTAACATAATTCCAATCAAAATCACAGCAGGATTTGTTTAGATATAGTCAAACTGATTCTAAAATCTGTATGAAAAGGAAGAGGAAGTAGAATAGCTAAAACAATTTTGAAAAAAGAATAAAGTTGCAGGAAACATAATACCTAATTTAAACAATACTAATTTTAAAAGCTGCTATAAAACTACAATAATCAAAATAGTGTAGTATTGGTGAAAGGACAGACATATGGATTAATTGGAACAGAATAAAGAGTCCAGAAATAGATTCACACATATATGGCTAATTGACTTTTCACAAAGGTACAAAAGCTATTCAATGGAGAAAGGACGATCTCTTCAACAAATGGTAATAATCCAATAACCATATGCAAAAAAGAACCTCACCCAAAACCTGACACCTTATACAAAAAGTAATTTAAAATGTGTCATAAATCTAACTGTAAACATAAAACTGTAAAACCTTTAGGAGAAAACATAGAGGAAAATCTTGGTGGCCTGTGTTTAGCCAGAGGTCTTAAATATTACACCAAAATCACAATTTTTTAAATTGATAAAGTATACTTTATTAAAATGATAAACTTTTGCTCTGCCAATACACTGTTAAGAGAATGAAAAGACAAGCTACAGACTCGAAGAATATATTTGTGAATCACATGTCCTACAAATAATTTTTATCAAAAATATAGAAAAAACTCTCAAAAATCAACCACATGTAAACAGCCTAATTTTCTAAAATGAGAAAAATTGTTGCCTTTGGGATAAATTGAGTAAAGGGTACACAGGATCCCTCTGTATTATCTAACTGCAGTAAACTGACAATTATCTCAATGAAAATTTCATTTAAAAATAAAACAAGATACAAAAAAATAGCAAAAGACTTGAGCAACCACTTCACAGAGAATATACGGATCACAAATAAGCACGAGAAAAAAATGCTCAATATCACTAACCATTAGGGGAATGAAAATTATAGTAAAATAACCACATTATAACACTATGTATCTATTAGATTGGCTAAAAAAAGAATACTAGTAATATCAAGTGCTGAAGAGCATGCAGAGAAGCTGGAAGTCTCACAATTGCTCATGGAATGTAAAATGATACAGCTGCTTGAAAAAATGGTTTGTTAGTTTTTAAAATATGTTAAATACGCATACCATATGACGCAGCAATCTCATTTCTGGGTATTTTATCCGAGCGATCTGAAAACTTATGTTCACCCACAAAGCTGTATGTGACTATTTATGGGAGCTTTATTTGTAAAACCCCAAACTGGAAACAACCCAAATGTCCTCCAACAGGAGAATGGATAAACAAACTGTGGTACATACATTATAACACAAAATAAGTTGAGGAATCCCAAAGACAGTCTTGAGAGACATGTTTCTACCATGAGATCATATTTCTCTGGCCACGGTTATTTAGAAACAGGTGGACACCTGACTGCAGAACAGCCCAAATACAGGCCAGGCAATGGGCTCTGACCCATTTTTTGGCATGAAAAAGATGAGCAGGGATAGTCAAATTTTCTGTCCCTGGAATCTGACAAAGGTCAGTTTAATAAAGACTTGAAAGTGAAAGAATGCTTTGGGATCACGAGAAACCAAAGTTATCTAAAAGCCAGTTTGGGGAAAGCACAAACTATGCATAAAAAGAAGCCATTTGGGAATGAAACAGAATAAAATAAAGTATAGCTATTAGTGGTACTGCATCAGACTGGAGGTTCGTGTACTTCTGCTATTAAATCCCCAGAGCTGCCTTCAATCTAGCTCTACCCTTTAGCTCTGTCTTTACAAGATCGTCCAAGTACAGTTCCCATTCTTGAGTTCTGTATTAGTTGTCTATTGTTGTTGTAACTAATTACCACAAACTTAGTGGCTTCAAACAACGCAAATTGATCTCACAGTTCTCTAGGTTACAAGTCCAGCATAGGCCTCACTGGCCTAAAATCAAGATGTTGCCATGGCTATGTTCCTTCTGAAGGCTATAGGAGAGATCTGTTTCCTGGCCTTTCCAGCTTCCAGAAGTTGCCTGCATTCCTTGGCACTCTTCTTCCATCTTTAAAGCCAGCAATATTGTACCTTTCTGACATTGTTTCCCTTTTCTCTGACTTTCTCTTCTGTGTTTCTTCTCTTTTACTTTTAAGGATCCTACTATAATGTAATCATTGGACCTACCTGGATAATCCAGGATAATCTCTCTATCTTACAGTCAGCAGATTAGCAACTTTAATCCCATGCTGCAAGCTTAATTCTCCTTTGCCATATATCCTAACATAGTCACAAGTTTCAGGGATGTGCACATGGATATTTTAGGGGGGACATTATTCTGCCTACCACAAGTTCTATTGGGATTTCACATATGTTCTTACAATGCATCCTTAACCCCCACCTTGACTATGCACATATAACCAAAGAGGCCTGACCTGATTAACAACTTCTTTATTAGTTAAGTAAAGATTGATGCTCTTTTTTTCAAAGTTAAAGAAGTATATTTTACTAATATTCTTATAACTAATAAAGATTGGCCAGGCGTGGTAGCACACGCCTGTAATCCCAGTACTTTGGGAGGCCGAGGTAGGTGGATCATGAGGTCAGGAGTTCAAGACCAATCTGGCCAACATGGTAAAACACCATTTCTACGAAAAATACAAAATTAGCTGGGTGTGATGGCGGGCACCTATAATCCCAGCTACCTGGGAAGCTGAGGCAGAAGAATAGCTTGAACCCAGGAGGTGGAGGTTGCAGTGAGCCGAGATTGTACCACTGCATTCCAGCCTGCGTGACAAGAGCAAGACTCCATCTCAAAAAATAAATACAAGCGATTCTCCTGCCTCAGCCTCCCAAGTAGCTGGGATTATAGGCATGCACCACCATTCCCAGCTAATTTTGTAATTTTGGTAGAGACAGGGTTTCACCAGGTTGGTCAAGCTGGTCTCAAACTCCTGACCTCAGGTGATCCACCCGCTTCAGTCTCTCAAAGTGCTGGGATTACAGCCATGAGACACCCCCCCCGGCTGGACCATGAGTGTGTATGAGTGTGTGTGTGTGTGTGTGTGTATATATATATATATATATATATTTTTTTTTTTTTTTTTTTTTTTTTGAGACAGAGATTTGCTCTTGTCACCCAGGCTGGAGTGCAATGGTGCAATCTAAGGCTCACTGCAACCTCCCCCTCCTGGGTTCAAGTGATTCTCCCACCTCAGCTTCCAGAGTAGCTGGGATTACAGGCACCTGCCACCACGCCCAGCTAATTTTTGTATTTTTAGTAGAAATGGAGTTTCACCATGTTAGCCAGGCTGGTCTTGAACTCCTGACCTCAGGCAATCCGCCCGCCTCAGCCTCCCAAAGTGCTGGGAGTACAGGCGTGAGCCACTGCGCCCAACCAAGTATATTTTCAAGATTATCTTGTTACCTACAAACTCTCCAACAAACTCTAAATGCTAGACCAGAAGTTCCCATTGACTGATAACATTTCAAAAATTATTGTGGGGATTGGTATTGGGCTTCCAGCTGCTTGTTTTTCAAATAAAAGCATGAACCACACTCAGCTTCTCTCCACAATCTACCAAGTATCCTAATCGTTATTACATAAAAGGACATTTAATACCAAAAACATAAAAAAGAATCTCAGAATAATATGTATTTCTTTAAATTATTGTAGCCTAATTAAAAACAAATAGTATTATAATTTTTCTAATTTTGCTGACCTTGGACTAGGTTTTTAAAGAATTACTTTTATGAGTGATTTACCTGTAGCAACTATGCCACTGTCCACATGAGTCAAGGACTGGGGGCGGCTTCGAAGTTTGCTTTTGAAAGATCTTGGTCGACGTGGTGATGCAGGTGGCAAAGGAATCTCTGTAGATTGGGTTTTGCTATCTTTAATTGAGCGAAGGCGTTCATAGAGTTCCTGCAGCTCCTTATTCTGCTGGGTTTGAAGATTTACCACCTCCTGAATGTGTCTGAATGAAAATCATGCAGAAAGCATTTTAATGGCACTGGCTCCATAAAGATGAGCCAAGAAACTCTATACTAGTATAAGTAAAGTTTAACAAGGAATTTAGATTAAGAATGGGGAAATACAGACTGGGCACAATGGCTTACGTCCATAATCCCAGCACTCTGGGAAGCCAAGGCAGGAGTATTGCTTGAGGCCAGAAGTTTGAGATAAGCCTGGGTAACAGAGGGAGACCTTCTCTCTCTTAAAAAAAAAAAATAGAAAATTAGCTGGGCACGGTGGTGCATGCATGTAGTCCCAGATACTCAAAGGGCTTAGGCAGGAGGATCACTTGAGCCCAGGAATTCAAGGCTGCAGTGAGCCAAGATCACAACACTGCACTTTAGACTGGGTAACAGAGAGAGACCCTATCTCAAAAACAAAACAAAACAAAACAAAACAAAACAAAACAAAACAAAACAAAAAAAGAAAGAAAAAAGGAAGGAAGGAAGGAAGAAAGGAGGAAATACAGAGTATTTCCACAATTTCAGGAGGGGAAGTGGGAAATAGCTTACTAAGCATAACATTAAACTATAATAATCATGAACAAATTTCTAAAATTGAAATACAGTGAAAGTCAGTAAAACAAAATGTAAAGTCAAATAGTATTAATAATATTAACATTTTTTGCCGGGTGCAGTGGCTCACGCCTGTAATCCCAGCACTTTGGGAGGCTAAGGCAGGAGGATTGCTTGAGCCCAGGAGTTTGATACCAGCCTAGACAACATAGCGAGACCCTGTCTCTATGAAAAAAAAAAAAAAATCAGCCAGATGTGGTGGCATGTGCCTGTAGTAGAAGCACCTCAGGATGCTGAGGCAAGTAGGTCTCTTGAGCCAGAGGTCGAGGCTTCAGTGAGCAATGACAGCACCACTGCACTCCAGCCTGGGCAACAGAGCAAGACCTCATCTCAATAATAATTGTAATAGTAATAAAAGAATAAATAAAAATCGGTGAAGAAACCATAATGCTAAAAGAACACTGAAGGCAGAATAAATTATCTTTTAAGATCCCTTCTAGGCTAGGCGTGGTGTCTCATGCCTGTAATCCCAGCACTCTGGGAATCTGAGGCAGCACTCTGGGAGGCTGAGACAGGAGGATGGCCTGAGGCTAGGAGTCTGAGACCAGTCTGGGCAACACAGGGAGACCTCATCTCTACAAAAAATTTAAATATTAGCTGAATGTGTTACATGTCTGTAGTCCCAGATACTTGGGAGGCTGAGGTGGGAGGATGGCTTGAGCCCAGGAGGTAGAGGTTACAATTAGCCACAATTGCACCACTGTGCGCCAGCCTGGGCAACACAGCAAGACTCTGTCTCAAAAATAAAAGATCCTTTCCGGGCCAGGTACCGTGGCTCACACCTGTAATCCCAGCACTTTGGGAGGCCGAGGCGGGCAGATCACCTGAGGTCAGGCTATCAAGACCAGCCGGGCCAACATGGCAAAACCCCATCTCTACTAAAAATTAAAAAAAACAAGCCAAGCATGGTGGTGCACGCCTGTAGTCCCATCTACTCAGGCGGTTGAGGCACGAGAATCACTTGAACCCAGGAGGCAGAGATTGCAGTAAGCCCAGATCATATCACTGTTGCCTGAGCAACAAAGCAAGACTCTGCCTCAAAAAAAAGAAAAAAAAAAAAAAGAGGAGGCTAGGCCTGGTGGCTCACGCCTGTAATCCCAGTGCTTTTGGAGCCTGAGGCAGGAGCACAAGGTCAGGAGTTCAAGACCAGCCTGGCCAAGGTGGCAAAACCCCGACTCTACTAAAAAAAAAAAAAAAAAAAAAAAAAATTTAGCCAGGCGTGGTGGTGGGTGCCTGCAATCCCAGCTACTTAGGAGGCTGAGGCAGAGAACTGCTTGAACCTGGGAGGCGGAGGTTGCAGTGAGCTGAGATTACACCACTGTACTCCAGCCTGGGCAACAGAGTGAGATGACTCAAAAAAAAAAAAAAAGATTCTTTCCAGGTCTCGGAGGTTATGAGAATCCATGTCTCACAATCAAAATAAAGTACATATTCATAACCAGCCAGCTGCAAAAGTTACCAGTCATTTGACAATGGTTTAAAAGAACCATTAAAAATAGAAGTTGAATACTGATATCGCAAATATGAAACTGCTTTAATAACTTTTATTATAAAAAGTATCAGCGTACATACATTGCATAGTACTTAGTATATAAGTTGGCATATACATAATGTAATGCCAAGCCTGTATGTATATTTTAAAGTGGAATATCAGCCTTCTGGTAATGAATATTTAAAGTATATATTCACAATGTTCTTGCAAGCTCAAGTCAAAAAACCTGAAACAAGTTAGAGAGAAAATACTATAATTATCACTGGAATGACAGTTTTGGGTTTTTTTTTTTTCCCTCTGAGCAAGGCCTTAGAAACTAAGAAATTTCCAAGGATTTTAACATGCTTTAATTCCTGCAGCACTCAAATGTAGCATCCAAGTGGAGCATTATTCAAACATGTTAGTACTTGACTAAAATCCAGCTTTTGTTTTTAATTTTTTGAGATGGAATCTCACTCTATCGTCCAGGCTGGAATGCAGTGGTACAATCTCAGCTCACTGCAACCTCCGCCTCCCAGGTTCAAGCAATTCTCTCTGCCTCAGCCAGCCTCCTGAGTAGGTGGGATTACAGGCGTTCGCCACCACACCTGGCTAAGTTTTGTATATTTAGTAGAAATGGGGTTTCACCATGTTGGCCAGGCTGGTCTTGAATTCCTGACCTCAGGTGATTCACCTGTCTTGACTTCCCAAAGTGCTGGGATCACAGGCGTGAGCTACCACACTCGGCCAAATCCAGCTTTTTACATGCCTATATTTTTAGTCCTCCCTGGTTCTCCCTCCTTTACAAATTGTTCAAGTCCCAGAACAGTGCAGAAATTCTCTAAAGCATAAGATATATTCGAACTTTGCTAGAGTTGGTTTCAACTTCTCAAGGTTAATGGCATGGGGTCATCAATAGGAGGCTAGTAATTAACTTATGAATATATACATATGATGGAATACTCTGGAACTGTCAAAAATAGAATGATATAGGTATATCTCCAAGATATCATGAAATGGTGAAGAAAAGCAAGCTAAAAGAACAGCCTTGCAGTGTAAGTTACTATTTGGGGGAGCAAAGAATGAAATATGTACATTTGTTTGTATAGTTATAGACTAACTGGATATACAAAAAAACAGATAACATTTATTGTGTCTAAGGAGAGAACCTGGGTAGTTCAGGTACAGTGCTAGGAGGGAGACTACTGGTTACCCTTTTGTACCTTTTGAATTTTGAACCATGTGGATAGAATTAGAATTCAGAAACTTAATATGAATTCCTTCCTTCCTTCCTTTCTTCCTTCCTTCCTTCCTTTCCTTCCTTCCTTCCCTCTCTCCCTTCCTCTTGTACCTTTTGAATTTTGAACCGTGTGGATAGAATTAGAATTCAGCAACTTAATATGAATTTCCTCCCTCCCTCCCTCTTTTCCTCCCTCCCTCCCTCCCTCCTTCTCTTCCTTCCCTTCCTCCCTTCTTTGACGGAGTCTTGCTCTGTTACCCAGGCTGGAGTGCAGTGGCACACGATCTTGGCTCACCACAACCTCCACCTCCCAGGCTCAAGCAATTCTCCTGCCTCAGCCTCCCAAGTAGCTGGGATTACAGGTGTCCGCGACTACACCTGGCTAATTTTATTTTTTTGAGATTGAGTCTTGCTCTGTCGCCAGGCTGGAGTGCAGTGGTGCGATCTCAGCTCACTGGAACCTCCACCTCCTGGGTTCAAGCGATTCTCCTGCCTCAGTCTCCCGAGTAGCTGGTACTACAGGCACACGCCACCACACACAGAGAATTTTTGTATTTTTAGTAGAGACAGGGTTTCATCATGTTGGCCAGGATGGTCTCGATCTCTTGACCTCACGACCCTCCTGCCTTGGCCTCCCAAAGTGCTGAGATTACAGGCATGAGCCACCACGCCTGGCTAATTTTTTTAAGTAGAGACAAGGTTTCGCCATGTGGCCAGGCCAGTCTCAAACTCCTGACCTCAGGTGATCCACCTGCCTCTGCCTCCCAAATAGTTGAGATTACAGGCATGAGCCGCCATGCACAGCTGGCCTGAATTTTTTTTTTTTGAGATGAAGTTTTGCTCTTGTCACCCAGGCTGGAGTGCAATGGCGTGATCTTGGCTCACTGCAACCTCCACCTCCTGGGTTCAAGCAATTCTCCTGCCTCAGCCTCCCAAGTAGCTGGGATTACAGGCACCCACCACCATGCCCGGCTAATTTTGTATTTTTAGTAGAGACAGGGTTTCTCCATGTTGGTCAGGCCACTCTTGAACTCCTGACCTTAGGTGATCTGTCCACCTCGGCCTCCCAAATTGCTGGGATTACAGACATGAGCCACCACGTCTGGCCTGAATTTCTTTCTTTAAAAACGACCTATTTTATAAAACTAAATACAAAACAGCATTCTATTGAGAAAATATATTATCATAATATCACTAGTGAAGGTTGATTACCTTAGTCACCAAATAATAAGGTTGATCTTTAAAGCATCTTACCTATTCCTAAAGAAGATGAACCACTATCTCTGATTGTAATAAGTCAGCTGTTTACTTATCAAATGTGAAATTATATAAGAATAGTTGTAAAATCTAAAACCAAAGTCCTGAAGAATAAGGATTGTAAAGGTTAGCAAAAAGAGTAATTAAATCATATTGGTAAATAAGCAATTGTAATTAGTCTTCAGACCATGAAAACATTTTATATATAAGGACTTTTTATCATTCATAAAAGTTTAGCATTAGCATTCTTTGTAGTTTTCAATCATTAAAATGTCACCAATCCTAAATTAGTTACCAATCAAATACTATGTTCTATAAACCCCAGGGCAATTAGATTTGTGACAAAAGAGAAACAGTCCTTACTTTTCTCGTAATCTTTGAAGCTCCACCTTCAAGTCCTCATCCTCTATTTCTGATTCATCATCACTGCTCATTGGGGAAGATGGTGAATAGAAGAGTGAACTCTGTGTTTGAGCATAAGCTTGTTCTTCGTGGTGGGGTAAGCACCGATCACTCTCTGGACCAGTCTTTGCTCCTGACTTTCCACTGCCAGCAAGACTGGCTGAAAATTCACTATCAGAGCTAGGCTGTTTCCCAGCAGTCAGCATCTCTTTCTCTTTAAGCAACGGTTCAGATCCAGACTGCATGCTACTTCCTGTGGCTGGAGTTTCTTCCAAGTCCTTTTCTGGGGTCATTGAAGATACATCAGTCTCACAAGCTGTGCTGAAAGATAAGAAGTTGTCACCTTGTTTGGGAACTCCTTTATTTTCTTTACAGGTTTCATGAAGAGCTTGTAACTTCTCAGAAGAAAACGAAGTTTTTGGATTGTGTGTGGCAGGTTCTATTTCTACCAACTGAGACTTTGCTGTTTTAATAAAGGCTTCTTCACTAGAATGGTTCGTCTCACTGAACACTGATATGTGTTCTATTCCAAAAGATGTCACTTTTGCTGACTGCTGCTGAGGAACTGTAATCACCTGGGATACAAAAAGGTAAAAGCGGTTAGCACAGGACAGAGAAGCAGATGGTCTGCTGTGATGTATATTTATTGATACTAGCAAAACTTATCTATAGCCCCAAATTCAGTCTTTCAATCAGGCCCCCTGGGTAATGAGAGTGGGTGTCATATTGCTCAAATAAAATTCCACAATCAGAGCTGCTGAGATTCTAAAGGACATGAAATTACATTTACGAAAGAGGACCCACCCACCCGCCAAAAAAATGATAACCTATTTCTGTGCTCTTTTTCAGCTACCAAAATCTCCATTTTTTTTTTCTTTTTTGAGACGGAGTTTTGCTCTTGTTGCCCAGGTTGGAGTGCAATGGCACGATCTTGGCTTACCACAACCTCCGCCTCCCGGGTTCACGTGATTCTCCTGCCTCAGCCTCCCAAGTAGCTCGAATTACAGGCCTGCCCCACCATGCCCAGCTAATTTTGTATTTTTAGTAGAGATGGGGTTTCTCCATGTTGGTTAGGCTGGTCTCAAACTCCCAACCTCAGGTGATCCACCCTCTTTGGCCTCCCAAAGTGCTGGGATTATAAGCGTGAGCCACCGCGCCTGGCCCAAATCTCCATTTCTTTAGACTTATCTTCACTGATGGCTTCAAAAGGTGAGGGGATGCATGCAAGGTGAACAAATTAAATATAACAATGATCTACATTTAAAGAAAGTATCATCTACAGACCAAGATCTCCAGTGGCCGTTACATTTTATAATGCCCTTGTAGATAAGGATTCAATCAAATACACAAACCTGGAACCGACCTCGCTGAAATGATCCACTCATCGCTTTACATCTATTCAAAGCCCTAGTATCAGCTGTGGACTCCCGTGTCAGAGGAATGGGATCAGGAGCAATTGCTGATCTCATCTCTTCTGTTTCCACTGCAAGTTTTGCCAAATAGTAAGTGGAAAAGAGAAAATTGTTTGTTAAGACTAAATTTGTTTACATTACCAAAAATGAAGAAAAGTAGAAAAAGCTTAACTCCTGCTAGACAATTAAAAGGTGTTAATGTAATAAGCAACATCGTATAAGTCCCTAAGTCTAAATCAGACATTGCAAGATTTATCCCAAGACTTAGTATCTATATGAAATGAATAACTGGAAAATCAAATTAGTTACAAAAGGAAAAAATAAAATGGCAATGACATTAATGGGACATGTCACATACATGGGCTATGTGGAAAAAGTGGCAAGATTTGTGTATGAACAAAAAAAAAATAAGTAAATGAAAAGTGATGTTACCTAGTCTATGTCCCTGACTGTAAGCACACTACCTTGACGGACTTTTGATCTCTTGAAAAAGCTGGTTGACTGCCGTAGCCTGTATGCCCAGCTTTTTAATTTGCGAGTCCAGGATTTCTTGCTAATAGGATTTTTGAGACTAGGACAAGTAAAGCTTAGGCCAAAATATCCACCTCCTGTCTGCAGATGAATGGCTCCACCGCTTGACACAGCAGCAGGATAGGCCTCTGGATCCCCTGGAAGTGAAGCATCTGAGGACATCTCCTAATGGAGACAAAAAATAAAAACAAAACAAAACAAAACAAAAAAACACAAGAAACAAGAAAAACCAAAGTGGTAATAATTTAGGTAAGGTGAGGCTTTTTTTTTTTTTAAATAACACTGGAATTTCTTGTATGGATTAATCTTTAACCCAAAATAAGGTATTTATTATATATATAGTTCATTAATAGTAGCATATCAGACTGAAACTGAAGTACTCAATTTATAAAAATTAAGCCTTCTTCTTTCTTTAAAAATATTATTTAGACGTTAGTAGATAAAAGAGATTATTAATCTTGTAATCCAAATATTTTTCATCAACTTTGAAAACTTAAAATCAAATTAAAATTTCCTTCATATGTGCCAGTTTACTAAAAAGGTTACTAAAACTCCATGCTATTATCATGAACATTTTCATATATGTCCATATGATTTAAGAGACTTTGTTAAAGATATATAAAGGACATCAAAATTACTTCAAAATCATGCTCTAAAAATTCTTGTTAGCATCAGGCTATGCTGGCTATAAAATCACTCCCCTCTTCTTGTCCTCCTACTCCCCACAAAAAGGCCCCCAATTTAACTGTTGTATCTAAATGAGTGCTTTAAAATAAATCCCCCATAATAGCTAATATGAAAAGTTAGCACAGACAACCAGAAATACTTTGGGAAGCATGAGAAGGGTGACTACTAATCTAGAAGATTAAAAAAATATATAAAAGCACAAAGAATGGGATTTAGCATTTGCCTGAAGGAAGATAGCCTATATGGCAGTAAGTATGATGTCTTGGGGAAGCATTATTAATACTTGGGGCAGGGCCAGGTGCAGTGGCTCATGCCTATAATGCCCGCATTTTGGGAGGCTGAGGCGGGTGGATCACCTGAGGTCAGGAGTTCGAGATCAGCCTGGACAACATGGTGAAATCCTGCCTCTGCTAAAAATACAAAATTAGTCCGGTGTGGTGGTGCATGCCTGTAATCTCAGCTACTTGGAAGGCTGAGGCAGGAGAACTGCTTGAGAACCTGGGAGGCGGAGGTTGCAGTGAGCTGAGATTGCACCATTGCACTCCAGCCTGGGTGACGAGAACAAAACTCTGTCTCAAAAAAAAAAAAAACCTTAAGGCAGGTCAGGACATATTAAAAATAAAATTACCCTGCAGAACTAAGACTTCCAGAGATGCAAAAGAGAAAAAAAATTGTGAGCAATCAGTTTTTATTTTCTGAAGTCTCATTTTAAACTAGTAATAATTAGTTTCATGAGGAGAAAAAAACAGTATTACAATTTAGAAAATGTTACATTGGTCCCACTGAAATTACAGAAAAGAATTTTAATATGTAGTACCTGGATCAAGATGGCAAATTAAGTATTTGTTCTAGCCTTCCTTATCAATCCAAATTTACAGACACAACAGGAAAATAGACAGACACATGAATATACGACTGAAGGAGGAAAAAGCAGGAATTGTTTCAAAAGTAGGAATTGTTTCAAAATGCTGCAAACTTGGGTGGCTGATACAGGCAGCAGGAGAGAACCCTGGCCAACCAAAAAGATGAGGGGTAGGCTAGAATGCTTACAAAACCCTATCGTATCTATCTTCTGTCTCTTTCAATGTTATCTTTTAACACTCCCCTGTTCGCTGGCCTTCTTTTGGTTCCTTGAACAGATCTCTACCTGTGCCTATCACCACCACATACAAGTCCTTCCCTGACTACCATATACAGGTTTAGTATCCATTTTCTTCTACTAGAATGTGAGCTCCACAAAAACAGAGGTTTTGACTTATTCCCTGCTAAAGAGATGTTCACTGAACGGAAGAATGAACTGGTTGGGATAACGAAGAAGGAACAGGCAGACAGTTCTGTCCCTTCCCTCCCAAACTACACACCAAGCAAAGGACAGCAGAGGCATGTGCCCCCAAATAAAAGTAGTAAGAGGAAAAGGTCTGTGGTCAAGAGACAGGTCATCAGCGTAGGGAGGAGACAACATCCGGGAAGAAAGGTAAGCCCTCCTACCTTTGGGGACTAGCTAGTGGGCCACTCTCCAGGCAGTATTAGAGACAAGTTACAAAATACAGTGTCAGGAAGATGTCCCATACCTTTCCCACAATTATTGAAGGAAGGTTACAGTAATTATATAAAGTCCTTACAGACAGATGAACAAGGAATCTTATGAGTGAAAAAGAAGAGAACACAACTAAGCATCACTAAACACCTAGGGAAAACTAACATTATAAGAAAATACTAAAATCAGCAAACAGAACAGCCAAGGAAATACCATTAATAACACAGATTAAGACTTTAATATCTTCAGAGAGATGTGTGAATATACTACATCTATAAAAAAGGAATGAACTATAATTACTAGAAATTAAAACAACACTTGACACAAAAAAATAGCTGAATAGGAGATGCAACAGGTTAAAAATTGAGAAATTACCCCAGAACAAAACAAAAAAGGACAAACAAATGGAAAGCATGAGTTTATGGATAAGAGCCAGGTGCGGTGGCTCATGCCGGTAATCCCAGCACTTTGGGAGGGTGAGGCAGGTGGATCACCTGAGGTCAGGAGTTCCAGACCAGCCTGGTCAACATGGTGAAACCTCATCTCTACTAAAAATATAAAAATTAGCTGGGCATGGTGGTGGGCACCTATAATCCCAGCTACTTCGGAGGCTGAGGCAGGAGAATCGCCTGAACCTGGGAGGGAGGTGGCAGTGAGCTGCAGTCATGCCACTGCATTCCAGCCTGGGCGACAAAAGTGAGACTCCATCTCAAAAAAAAAAAATGTTTATAATTAAGAAAAATAGGAAATGAAGAAATAAAACTATCTCTATTCATAGTTGACATGATCTTATATATAGAAAACCCAAAACAATCCACCGAAAGTTATTAGAGCTAATAAACTCAGTAAAGTTGGAGGATACATCAACACATAAAAATCAGTTGTATTTTTATATATTACCAATGAAGAATCCAAAAAGGAAATTAAGAAAACAATTCCATTTCTAATAACAATGAGAAGAAAATACTTAGGAATATATTTAACCAAGGAGGTGAAAGTCTTATACACTGAAAACTACAAGACAGTAATGAAAGAAATTCAAGAATACTGAAATAAATAGGAAGATGTAATCTGTGAACAGTCCACAAAGCGACCTACAGATTCAACGTAATCCATATCAAAATCCCAATGGCCTTTTTTTACAGGAATAGAAAAGCTGATATTAAAATTCATATAGAATACAGGGGACGCTAAATAGTCAAAAAGTATTTTAAAAGAACAAAGTTGGAGGACTCACATTTCCTAATTTCCAAATGTGCTACAAAACTATAGTAATCAAAACACTGTCCTTTTGCTACTGACATAAGGATAGATATTGGATCGACAGAATAGAATTAAGAGTCCAGAAATAAATCCATACATCTATAGTCAATTGATTTTTTACAAGAGTACCAAGACCATTCAATGGGGGAAAGAATAGGTTCTTCGCCAAATGGTGCTGAACAACTGGCTATCTAAATGCAAAAGAAAAAAACTGGACCCTTGTCTCGTACATATACAAAAATTAACTCAACATATATCAAAGACCTAAATATAAGAGCTAACAAAGCAATACAAGAAAAAGTAGACAATCAGACTTCAACAAAAATAAAAACTTTTGTGCATTAAAGGATACCATCAAGAGAGCGAAAAGATAACCCCATGGAATGGGAGAAAATATCCACAAATAAAATATATAATAAAGACATAGCATCCCGAATATATAAAGAGTTTCTATTTTATTTTATAGAGATGGAGTGCTCTCACTATGTTGCCCAGGCTGGTCTTGAATTCCTGCCTTGGCCTCCCTAAGTGATGGGATTATAGGCTTGAGCCACCATGCCCAGCCACACATATAAAGAATTCTTACAACTCAACAATACAAACAACAACCCAATTAAGAAACAGGCAAAGGACTTGAATAGGCATTTCTCCAAAGAGGATATACAGATGGCCAGCAAGCACACGAAAAGATTCTCAATACCACTAGCCATTAAGCAAATGGAAATTGAGACCACAATAAGATACCACTTTATACTCACCAGGATGGCTATCATCAAAATATTGGAAAACAAGTATTGGTAAGCATGTAGACAAATCCGAACCCTCATATTGTGCTGGTGGGAATGTAAATGGTGTGGCTGCTCTAGAAAACAGTTTGGCGGTTCTTCAAAAAGTTAAACGTAGAATTACCGTGTGCCCCAGAGAATTGAAAACAGGAACTCATATGAATACTTTATATGAATGTCCGTAGCAGCAATATTCACAACAGCCAAAAGGTAGAAACCAATGTCCATCAACCAATGAATGGATAAACAAAATGCGGTATAGCCATAAAATGGAATATGAACCTTGAAACATTATGCTAAGTGAAAGAAACCAGACACAAAGGCCATATCTTCTATGGTTCCATTTACATGAAATATCTAGCATAACCAAATCTATATTGACAGAAAGCAGATTTGTGGTTGCAAGGGGCAAGGGGGAAGGAAAAATGAATAGTGACTGCTTATTGGGTATGAAGTTTCTTTTTTTGGGGTGATGAAAAAGTTCTGGAACTAGATAATGATGATGGATATACAACCTTGTGAATATATTTAATGTCACTAGATGGAACACTGCAAAATAGTCAAAATCCCAAGGAATCACAAGAAAAGACAAGCTTCCATATTTTTAAAGCACAAAGAATATGAAATAAGATCAATAAACAATAAAGAGAATATACCAAAAGCATCTATGTAGCCCTTTAAGTAGGTACTATTATCTCGATTTTACAGAGGAGGAAACTAAGGCTGGGTAAAGGGTGTAGATAATTTGCCTAGTATTACACAGAAAATGGCAAAGCAAGATTTTGAAGCTGGTTTGTGGGGTTCAAAAGCTGTTTTCTTTCTAACATTGTGTTTCAGTAAGAACTTTTTCATCTAAAAAAATATTACAAGTAATACATTGTGAAAGGAAAACAAAACCTCAGGACCCTAATTCACTATGCCAAAAAGAAAAAAAATTAAGCTGAAAGCTCTCATGCAAGAAACTGCATTTCATTTTGTTCCTAAGCAGACAACTACAAATGAAACGTTAACTACCTCCAGAGATAGCTACCCTATGTTCACCTTGTCTTATGTAAAGTGCTGATTAACTGAGCAAAATTGTGAGATGAATACATAATTGACTATTCTCCTACCTGCTCCTTTTCTCTTGCAACATGTAGATTACCATAACTCCCTCTTTCCCCTCCAGCTTGCTTTTCCCCTTTAAATATTTAAGCCCTCAAAATCATCTTTGGAGAAAGGCACAGACCACAGACTGTATCTGTGATTACATGTTTCTTCACTTCTAGGCGTGTCCTTAACCTTGGCAAAATAAACTTCTAAATTGATTGAGACCTGCCTTAGATACTTTTTGGTTTATAACATGAATAACTGTTTTCTGTAAAAGAGCTAAACCATTACATAAAACAAAAATCTCTGTAACAATCCTCTTTCTCAGTCCCCTAGAAGATATCCGCTAACATCAGTTTATCTTTTCAGAACTTTTTTGTACATATATATGCACGTGTGTGTGTGTGTGTGTGTGTGTGTGTGTGTGTGTGTGTGAGTGTGTGTGTTCCTTTTTAAAAATACAGGCCAGGGGTGGTGGCTCATGCCTGTAATCCCACTGCTTTGGGAGACCAAGGTAGGAGCATCGCTTGAAGCCGGGAGTTCAAAACCAGCCTGGGCAACATTGCAAGACCATGTCTCTACAAAAAATTAAAAAATGAGCCAAGTATGGTAGCACACACTTGTAGTCCCAGCTACTTGGAAGGCTGAGGCAAGGGGATGAATCACCTAAGCGCAGGAGGTTGAGGCTACAGTGAGCCATGATCATGCCACTGCACTCCAGCCTGGGTAACAGAGTGAGACCCTGTCTCAAACACACACACCTCATCATACTGTCTGAATTATTCTGCATATATTTTTCCTGATGATTCTTCTTGGAGATACGTCCATGCTAAAATAAAGATGATAATAGCTAACATATATTTATAGGTCTACTTCATGCTTTCAAATTGCTTCATAGTATCAATGTCCCTAAATTTCTATTTACAAATATTTAAACTTGTTTGTGAATCTTTTCTTAACTTTTTTTTTTTTTGAGATGAAGTTTTGCTCTTGTTGCCTAGGCTGGACTGCAACGGCCCAACGTCGGCTCACTGCAACGTCCACTTCCCGGGTTCAAGGGATTCTCCTGCCTCAGCCTCCTGAGTAGCTGAGATTACAGGCGCCCACCACCACACCTGGCTAATTTTTTGTATTTTTAGTAGAGAAGGGGTTTCACCATTTTAGTCAGGTTGGTCTCAAACTCCTGACCTCAGGTGATCCACCTGCCTCAGCCTCCCAAAGTGTTGAGATTACAGGTGTGAGCCACCACGACTGGCCGTGAATCTTTTCCTGTTACATATAATCAAACAATGTTACACTGAACATTCTTATACATGTTCTTTTGTTCATATATGCAAATGCTTCTCTCAGGTAGAATTTGAGAGTGACATAGCTCAGTCACAGGAATGTACACATTTCTAACTTTCACAGTGCTAAACTGCCCTCCAAGTAGGCTGTACTGATTTTATTCCTACCAACACAAAATGAAAATTATCACATCTGCCATCAATTTCTTTAAAATTTGCTAGTGTGATTAGTAAAAAGCTATTTTTTCATTAAAATTTTGCCTTTCTCTCATTACTAAGAAAGTTGAAAATCTTTTCACATGTTTAGCAGGCATTTCTATTTCCACTTCTGTGAAATGCACGTTCAGATGCTTTGGCTATTCTTCCACTGAGTTGTCTGATCTTTTCTCAATGATTTGTAAGCATTCTTTATATATTTTAGAGTTAATATTTTGTCAGTTTTCTGAGAAAAAAGCTTGGAAGAAAACTATATGCAAAAATAAGTTGCTATGAAAATGGAGCCAAGAATAAGAAAGATTTAAAAAATCAAATTCATGACTGCCAAATGAAAAATTAACTGGATACAGCTGAATACCAAGAGAGTGATCTGAAATTTAAAAAGAAAAAAAAAAACTGAAGACATATCTGAGAACATAAGGTTCTACAAAATAAAATTAACAGTGAGAGCAAGCTGTTAAGAAACATGGGGGATAATCCAAGAGGCCATGTATCTCCTACAGTTTCTAAATGGAAATCAGCAAGACAATGAAGGGGAAGAAAAAAAGAAACAAAAATAAAGTTTACTGGAGCTGAAAAAAAGACACAAATCTTCAAATTCGAAGCATCCACAAAAGTGATATACAAAATGAATGGGAAAGCGATATACCTAGATCCATTCTGATAATGAGAACTCCAGGATAGTTTCCTAAAAGCAACTAGATCTGTGCGAACTGAATACAGTAGCCACTAATCACATGTGGCTGTCTAAATTTAAATTAATTTAAATTAAATTAAAAATTCAGGCCCTCAGTCGCACTAGCCACATTTCAAGCGCTCAGTAGTTATATTTGCTTAGTGGTTACTGTATTGGATAGTGCAGATACAGAACATTTCCACATTGTAGAAAGTACTAGAGCATTGCAGTGGTCTAGGGTCAATACAGGTTACCTACGAACGAATAATAAACAACTGACATCACTCTCATCAGCAATACCTAAAGCTAATAAAAGACAATAAAACAATGTCTTCTTAATTTAGAGGAAAAAATTCTGATCCTACCATCTGTACTTAGTCAATCAAGTGTGAAGCAATATAAAGACATTTTTGGACATGCAAAAGAATACCAAATAGGATACTCATGCAACATATTTGAAAATATTACTCATAGAAGTATTTTAGGGGAAAAAAGAAGAATTCCAGGACACCAGAAACAGTGGTAGCTAAGTATGATCCGGATGTAGCAACAGACACTTGAAACAAATATAAGAATCCATTTGACCTTGACACTTGAGTCTCCTTTGAGCAATAAAGTTTAAATGACAGAAATAACAGTTCATTTCTTAAGATTTGAATCATATTGTGATCATATTTATTATTTAAAATAATTAAAGCTTAAAAAAATTTAAATTATGTCAGTAGAATATTATGCAGTTGTTTCAAAAAGTTAAGTAAGATGGAACTATGTGTTCTGACATGGATAGATGCCCATAAATGAAAAAAATGCAGAATAGCATATATATGTAAAGAAGTATATGTTTATTAATATGAACATGTATCTATATCTATATAAGGATACAAAATATCATATATAAGAAGTATGTCTTTATAAATATTTGTATATTAAAATTATGTCTGGAAAGATTTGGTAACAGCTGTGTGTATATGTTTGGGGATGGGGTGGATTTTACTTTATGTACAAGTATATATTATTACTTATATAATAATGACAAAAACATACAATGACAAAGATTTAAAAAGATGTCCATGATATACTGTAAAATGAAAAAATTAAGTTGCAGACCAATATGTATATAGCACAGTATTTTTGTGAATGTTATATGTATGTAAATAGATCTGTATAAGCTTAAGAAAAGTCCAGAAGGATAAGCACCAAATTATTAGTGGTTACTTCTGTGATGTAAAGGGGCAGAAAAGGAAAATTAAAGTTCCTACATTATATAACTCAAAAAGTAAGTCGGGCCAGGCATGGTGGCTCACCCCTGTAATCCCAGCACTTTGGGAGGCTGAGGTGGGCCAAGGTGGGATCACAAGGTCAAGAGTTTGAGACCAGCATGACCAATGTAGTGAAACCCCGTCTATACTAAGAATACAAAAATTAGCCGGGTGTGGCGGCGCATGCCGATAATCCCAGCTACTTGGGAGGCTGAGGCAGGAGAATTGCTTGAACCTGGGAGGTGGAGGTTGCAGGGAGCTGCGATTATACCACTGCACTCCAGCCTGAGCGACAGAGCAAGACTCAGTCTTGGGGGGGTAAAAAGTCATGAGATTAATGATGATTTTTACTTTCTTTTTTGTTTTGTCAAATTAAATCCCCCCAAACATGATTAAATTAAAAACTATAACTTTCTTTTAAAGAAGGAAACTGATAACCAGCATTTTAAGTGAAAATCTAAAAGTTCTACCTACCCACTAAAACAACCCATGAGTCAGTTTTCGTTCTGTCATTAATACAAATATAGACACTGCTTGCAAGTTCTTAGTTAATTCACCAGAGGGCTCTCTTACCAAAGACAGTTTGTCATCTCTGCTGAGAGGTTCTGAACACCTGCAGCCTAAGTCATGATCTTCTTAAATACCTGTGACCTCAGAATCTTGTGACATAGACCATTTCATTTCAAAGGACAGAATTTTAGAAGAGAAGGCATTTCTTTAAAACAATAAGCAAAGAGTAAGGAACTGGTTAGAAAGAATGATACTTACGTGTAAACACAATTCGCTGGGTACAGAAGTTATCACATTCAGGTCCCTTTTGAACACTGATACATTAGCAGGCTGACTTGCAGCCACATTGGACAGAATCTTAGAGCCTGGCTGTTGGAAATTAGGGGACTGTACAGGGCTATCTTGAATTCCACAGTGACTGATGGCTATGACTTCTGTCACTGGACAGGAGAGGGTATCTTCAGCAGAGGAAGAAAATGGAGAATCTATGTTTTGGGTATCCTTCTGACTCTCGGGATAGATGCTAGAGATGCTGTGCTCCTGATAGAGCAAGTTTCTTAATTTTTCGTCCAGAGTTTTAATTCGGTTGTCTGCAAACTCCAGTTTTGGAGGTCTTTCTCCATCTGATTCCAGGACAGTAGTGGGTTGAAGGGTAGCTGGTTCAAGGCCAGGAGTCTGAGTGGGAATGACTGTCTTAGGAGAACTTGTTTCAGTGTTCACTGTAGTTTCTCCTTCTTGGGAAATAACCTCTGAATCCATAGCTGGCTGCTGTACTGATAAGGTTTGAGGCTTTTGATCAAATGCCAGAGTCGTAAGAGAGTTACCAGCAATCTGAGTTGATTCGCCAGGATGGGACATAAGTGCATCAGCCTGACTGGCAGGTTGGTGACGTGGATACGCAGGTATGAATATGCTTGCTTGTTTGGCGAGTCCCTCACATTCAGCTGGAACTGCACAAACTGAAGTAGGAGTGTAAGTGGAACTACTAGTAACTGGTGCCATTATCTGCCTATTATCTTCCACGTGATAAAGTATAGCTGGCTGCTTGGTTTCTACACTAGTACATTCAGAAATCTTACCATCAACCACATCCTTGTGTTCTGATTTGGAGGTGGAAAGTGCACGGTGGCATAGATTATTTTCTATAGTGAGCAGTGTATCCCGTGATATTTCCTTATTACTCATTTTTTTTGGACCTGGAACAATAATAAAGAATGGCTAAGCACATACCGATGAGTACAAAGCATAGACTAGTGCCCCAAGTCAAAAGGAATAGGAGAAAGGGGCAAATGAGAACCTGTGTGAAAGTACTCTTGTAAATAAGACTCAAAACACACAGAATTCAACCTGTCAAGGAAAAAAGTGTTTCCTTTTTTCCCATAAATATTAAACAGGAACTGGCTTAAGTTGTATCCTAATATTAATGTTTTCAAAAATGCATATGAAAATTCTCATAAGCATAAAATTCCCATGGAAACCAGTTAAAGATATCATATGTATTTTGCATCCCATCCTTTGAAAGTGGACAAAGCTGGCAGAGAAGAAAAGCTTACTAGGAAGTGGATGTAGGCCAGGAGCCGTAGACATGGAAGGCTGAAGAGAAGGAGGAGACTGAGCCTCACGGTTTCTTATCGTTTGATTGATACAGAATCGCCACCGACCAACTGGGGATGACTGAGGAGCAGATTCATCTGCAGAAATAATTAGCAAAAAATAATATGCTAAGCAATTTTCAATTTATTTACCTTATTGACTGAAGAAAGCAGGTTAAAAAAATAATTTCTCTTGTATCTCCACTTCTAACAGTACTAAAACATATGTAATTTGTAAGACCAGCCCTCCCAATACCAACGCAAAAAGTCTAAAGCGCTAAGCACACAATATCTTTAGAGAAGGATTTTAGATTCTACTGAAACAAACACTGCATCAATAGCAATTAGAAACAGGGTACTCTTTGAAAAAATTGACGGCACTTTTCCCATTAAAACCTGTATCTCCTATTCTGTATCCTAATTATGACAGTGCTTACATACATCTTCACGTGTATTAAAATTTACAAAAGTATACAGCAAAGAAAAAAGAGTCAGTTTTACTGTACAACAATTTTTTAAATAAAGTAAAATAAACCCCTCCATCTTAACTGCTACTTGGTAAACTTACTCAAATAAGTAATTCTCTTTTAAACTTTACCCAACTTTGTTAGTCAGAAACCTACTTGGACCTTGGATAACCAGAAAAATAAGATATAGGAGGACTCTGCATCCTAACACAGTCAAACTACATTTCAGGATAATGGTATCTGCTTCTAGTACTCCCATACCACCTTTTGTTTCTTTATGTTGCTATAATTTCTTCAGAGGTTCTCATTTGTTTATGGCTCTTCTCCCCCTCCCAAACACTCTTTAATATACCCATGACCAGAACTGAAAAGAATGGAGAGATAAAGTCATCAGAAAAGAAAACAGAAGACCCTAGTTTCAGTTTTTGGAAGTTTATCCAGTATCTGATTTACAATAAGTTATCAGTGGCCAGCGTGGGTAGAAGCCCATCATTCATCGTTACTGGAATAAAATCAAGATATGAATGACTATTGAAACATGAGGCAAACTTAGAACATGATGACTTTTGTTAAAAAGTTTCTATTGATTTCAAATAAAAAAAAATAACTTACCAGTTATGCCATTTAAGGTCATCAGTACTGTGACTGCTTTTCTAGTAACAAGATCCAACAACTCAAAAATAGATCAATCAAATAAAGAAGCAACACTTGGGGAAAAGTCAGGGGATGGATTATTACATCTGGGCCTTTCAAAGTGTGAGAAAACCTATACTAATAATTTACCAGATTAATTTATTGGCTAACATCCTTTCCAATGAAGGTGTGTTGAAGTTTTCAAATGTCTTGCTTCAACAACTAAATGGTAAATTTTACTAAATATACTTACTGCTAGTTTGAGTAGATGCAGAATTTATCTGTACTTGTTCAGATGACCCTGTCTGAATTAAAAATGAATAGATAAATTAAAAAGTTCCTGATTCATATCTGAGAAGATCTATTTGCTAAACGATTGTTCTCACCTGGCTACTGTTGGAGTCCACAGTAATAGCGTCAACTCCAATGGCTCTTTCTGTGGCAAAGTGGATATGAAGGATCTCCTGGGCTTGACCTACAATAGCTCTCAATTCTTCCACAAATTTTTCTTTCTCACTTTCCAGCACAAAGTTGTCTTCAACCTGCCCAAAAGTAAAAGTAAGTCTATTCATGAGAATGAATTTAGTTTCTTCAAAGTTATAATATTATATCAATAATGACTACCACACAAAGAAAGAGAATTGGGCTGGGTGCGATGGTTCATGCCTGTAATCCCAGCACTGAGAGGCCGAGGCAAGCAGATCAACTGAGGTCAGGAGTTCGAGACCAGCCTGACCAACATGGAGAAATCCCATCTCTACTAGAAACACAAAATTAGCCAGGGGTGGTGATGCATGCCTGTAATCCTAGCTACTCGGGAGGCTGAGGCAGGAGAATCACTTGAACCCGGGAGGCGGAGATTATGGTGAGCTGAGATCGCGCCATTGCACTCCAGCCTGGGCAACAAGAGCAAAACTCCATCTCAAAACAAAAAAAGAAAGAAAGAAAATTAAAAATTAAGTATCTAAATCCAAGTGCCACAATGGAATTAACAAAGACCAGCAATAAAATACCAAATAATACATTAAATTATTCTATTTTGTGACTACTGACATTTCTCAGATTGACACTACCTACCAGAGAAAGAGCCAGCATTTAAAAAAAAGTCATTCTATAAATTGGTTGTTATTTGAAGAACTGAGGCAATGTTTAAAACTAAGATGTCCAAACCCAAAAGCTCTTAAATCACAAACCACAAAATGAAACATCTCCAGAGATGATAAAGAATAGCTCAGAAGGCTGGGCACAGTGGCTCATGCCTGTAATCCTGGCACTTTGGGAGGCTGAGGCGGGTGGATCACCTGAGGTCAAGAGTTTAAGACCAGCCTGGCCAACATGGAGAAACTGTGTCTCTACTAAAAATACAAAAATAAGCCAGGTGTGGTGGTGTGCACCTGTAATCCCAGCTACTCGGGAGGCTGAGACAGGAGAATCACTTGATCCCAGGAGGTGGAGGTTGTAATGGGCTGAGAACACACCACTGCACTCCAGCCTGGGCAACAGAGCGAGACTCTGTCTCAGAAAAAAAAAAAAAGAATAGCTCGGAAGACCACCAATTAGACTAAACATTTATGAAAGGAATGAGAGAAGAGACAATTCAGAAAACATTATGTTAAACGAGAGACAGAACTGATGAAATAACTTTTAAAATGTTTAATTCTGCTTGGCTAGAAATGCATGGATAAAGAAAGTTGGCAGAAACAAAATGTATTATATGTGCTCTTCCTGCCACCCTAGTCCTATCCCCATCAAAAAAGGGGAAGATGCAAAAGTAACTTAGAAAAATGTAATGAATAGATAAAATAAGGGGGAAGAAATACTACCTTAAGCCAAACAATTCAAAGAAAATATTAAAACCTAAATGAAACAGTAACATGCAAGATGTTAGATCAGTAGCTAACACATTAGAATTACCTGGGGAGGGACACCCCATTTACCCTTATGTCATTCTTACACATTGTATACCTACACTGAAATATCTCATGTACCCCATAAATATATAAACCTTCTATGTGCCCACAAATTTTTTTAGAAAACAGAAAAAAAGAATCACCTGGGGGCATAGGTTTTTCAAAGCCTGTTATAAAAAATAAAAATAATAAAAGATAATTTTTTTTGAGACAGGGTCTCGCTCTGTTGCCCAGGCTGGAATGCAGTGGCATGATCATAGCTCACTGCAGCCTGAATCTGTTGGGCTCAAGCAATCCTCCTTCCTCAGCCTCCCAAAGTGCTGGGATTACAAGTGTGGCCACCACATCTGGCATTTTAAAATTTTTTGTAAAGACAAGGTCCCACTCATTACGTTGTCTAGGCTGGTCTTGAACTCCTGGGCTGAAGTAATCCTCCTGCCTTGGCCTCCCAAAGTGCTGGGATTACAGGCATGAGCCACTGTGCCCAGAAAAAAATAAACTAAAAAAAAAAAGAGAGAGAATTACCTGGGGAGTTTACAAACTATTGATGCTTAGGCCTCACCTCCAAAGATTCTGATTTAATTAGGGGACCAGGCAATAGAATTGTTTTTAAAAAGCTTGTCAGGTGATGATCACATGCAGTCAGAGATAAGAACCATTTATTTGTATTGTCTCTAAATGAAACCTCGTCATATTTTCCAGATAAATATACTGAAACCAGAGGAGATGCAGTGATTTACAGTTGATGATAACCCAATTTAGCTCTGTACAATTTTTTAAAACTAATCATACTCTTTAAAAAACGATGGCTCAAAATAAATGGAGACAATTATAGGGGAAAAAAGACAGAATGCTGAAGGGAAGATAATTTGGTCTTACTATACTTACCATATAGTCTGCAATATCCTCTGGCGCATCACCATCAACATCAAACTTGAAGGTGACCATCTTGTTGTTGTGTGTCTCCAGCTGACACTCCACCATGTTATCTCCAGAGGTTGATACCTGAGTACAAATGTATAAACATTTCACCGGTTTAAGAATTAGTCACTGGCTTCTCTTTGCAAATTGTGCAGGGAATATCTATACTAGTTCACATACAATATATGTGGAAAATGGCTTAAATAGTTCAGAATCTAAAAAGATTATGTTTTCCCTTGGTGGAATACCATCTAAACAGCCATTCTATGACTAACCTAACAGGTTCAAGTTACTCAGTAAAAAATAAGTTATAAATGTGATCCTGTGGTAAAGAAAACAATACAACTTTTATAAGAAGGCAAAAAAAGTTATAATAGTCACTAGAGCTATCTGTAATGCAAAGATTTAAATTTAATCATTCATTTCCAAAATTCTCTTAATCTATACATTGACTCTAAGCAAAAGAAGAGGCACTGCAAATGGAAATATCAACTGGCCCAATCTTTATGGACAGCAATCTAGCAACATGTATCTAGAAACTTTAAAAATCTTTATATTCTGACCCATGAACCCGACTTCTATGGATCTAATAAGGAAATAATCAGGGATAGATATAAAGATTTATGTTCAAAGATAGACAGATAGACAGACAAAAAGAGTAGAAGACACCAAGTTAGAAAAAAGATAGACTGGGAAAAAGACAGAAAGAAAGAACGTAAACCAAGAACATAGGGAATGATTAAATTATTTCTCTGTATAAGCAGCTACCTAATATAGCCATTTAAAATGTCATGTTATTGAAAAATTTATGATATAAGAAAACATACATGATATATTAGGTTTTTGAAAATGCAGGATATAAAATTACATATAGGTTTAAGCAGCCAACTGAAACATACATCATATGGTTAGAGATATGGGCTTTAAAGTCTGATCTAGGTTCAGATCTGACTCTACCACTTGCTACTTGAGTGATCTTAGCAAATTACTTCACTCCTCTGATCTTTAGTATTCTCATTTGTAAAGATGAGTATATACTACCACCTATCATACAGGGTTAATGAAGGATTAAATGATAAAATGCATGGATTACATTTAGGGTGCCTACCACAAAAGAACTCATAGATTTTTGCTGCAATTACTAGTACTATTACAAGCTTAATAATGTAAAACACGACATGTACATACAGAAAAAAGAGAGAAAAACAAACTAAAACATTAATAGGAGCTATCTCTGAATGGTGGTTACAAGTGGATTTTGTTTTCTTCCTTTTATTTCCCAGTTTAACAATGAACACATAATATTCATAATGGAAAGTCTGTAATGGAGAAAAGGTTAGTTTAGAGAGGGTTTCACAATATTCTACAACTCACTTCTGCAGCATTGCCCCTCTCTGACCCTCCAAACCTCTATATGTACTCTTAACAAAACCATATTGACAAACTGACCTGAAGGACAGTAAGCTGAAATTTAGTCCCCTTCTCTGGTCGGGGACAGGAAGCTCTTCTCTGTTTGATCCGATCCTGTTTGCCATTTCCACTTGGGTTATCAGGGCTACTGATGTTTTCCTTCGTAGCTGCCACGTCTTGATTCAAGCTAGTAATATTTTTTTAAAAAGTAACTCATTCCAGTCTTGACAGTAAAATTCTAAGAAAAACTCCCAATTATAAAACCATCAATAATGAGTTTAAGGAAAACCAGTAAATACTACAATATCTTTTTAAAAGTTATGATTGCACAACTCTGTGAATATACTAAAAGCCATTAAATTACACACTTTAAATGGGTGAATTATATGGTGTGTGAATTATATTTCAATAAAGCTTTTTTTAAAAGCTATTATGAAAATCGAGATCACATTGTATTTACTTAGCAAACATCTCACAGTGATGAGAATGAAAGAAAAACACTGCCAGTATTAGACCTCTGTGGAACCTTTTATTATGGGATGCTCTTGATTGATTTTATCTTGTTTGTTTAGGGGTTACTTTATTAGTATCTGCAAATAAAACTTGTAAAACCAAAACAATTATCACTCAAAATATACCTGTTTATATAATGAACTCAACAGGGTAGACCAGGTATGGGAGACAAGAATAGTGTTCTGCAGGAGGCAGAACAAGAAATGAAAATGAATGACGTAAAAATAGTTCAACATGATTAATTCTAATTAGTTACATTTTACAGGTTCACATCAATATTATTATAAAAGGGCAGGCTACCTTTTAGTTTATCTGTGTCAAAGGCATTTTTAAGGTTTTTCTTTAAACGAAAACATATTTCAATAAATACAAAAATTTCAATAAACATGTTTGAAATTTAAATAACAAGATCTAAGTCTCAGACATCTTTTTGAAATAGATATCATTCAAATTAATTTAAGCAAGTTATTTCTCCTAAAAACTACTCATGAAACATCTATATATAGATGTACAAGAGATAAAAATCTCCTAAATTTTTTATGTCCATATGACAAAGAATTTGCATAAATATAAGTAGTGGAAGAAGATACATTAATGCTGCCCTTAGAGTTTTTTAAATACACAGAGAAATGGCAGTAACAAATAATCCCTTCAGGAATATAATTTTAGCCAATGGGCTATATAATTCGCATTCCAAAGTTACTTAACACACCAGTTTAGTGTTTGGGACAAGATGGCAGAAACTCAACTCTCCTGCTCCTCTCCTCTAAATACAGCTAAAAGTTCTAGAAATAATGTAGTAGACAACCACAGGAGGGCACAGAAGAATGAAAAGATGAAAGTGGACTGGCTAGGGAACCCCAGGACTTGAGTAACAACATAGCAGCTTGGTATCTTCCAATTACCCACTCAGTGAATAAAGGCAGTACATGCCCAGCGTCTCCCAATTCCCAGTCCACAGGCAAAGGCAGCCCAAGCCCAGCATCTCCTGATCCCCAACCCAGCAAGAGAAGAGGACTTAAGTGGGCCCTGTCCTTCCCCAGTGGCACTGGTAGGGGCTCCACCAGTAAGTAGAGTATAACCTGTAGAGCAAGCCTGGGGGAGCAGGCCTAGGGAAGCACTCTGTACCTCTTGGCCCCGCAGTGGGGGCCAGGGGTTCCAGGTGAACAAAACAGATCAGAATAGCAGCGCTGTAAGGACTTTGAAAACTAAATTGTCATCAGAATCACAGCCCACAAAAGTAGGCCAGAACCTATGCATCTAAACAAGGGTGACTGCCTGCTAACACAGAAGATTTAAACAAGCCTGGTGGCTCCTGCCTAATCCCAGCACTTTGGGAGGCTGAGGCGGGCAGATCACCTGAAGTCAGGAGTTTGAGACCAGCCTGGCCAACATGGCGAAACCCCATCTGTATTAAAATAAATTAGCTGGGCACCGTGGCACGTGCCTGTAACTCCAGCTACTCGGGAGGCTGAGGCAGGAGAATTGCCTGAACCTGGGAAGTGGAGACTGCAGTAAGCCAAGATCACGCCATTGCACTCCAGCCTAGGCAACAGAGTAAGACTCTGTCTCAAAAAAAAAAAAAAAAAAAAAAAAAAATAATTAAAAAGGATATACAGACACCTGACATAATATCCGAAAGCACAGGAGACAAATGAAAATAAACTCCTTTGTCATACCAAAAACTAGAAAAATTACAACTTGAATAAGAAAAGGTAATCAACAGATGCCAACACCAAGATAAATCAGTTATTGAAATCATCTAACAAGAATACGATGAGGTCAGGTGCTGTGGCTCACACCTATAATCCCAGCACTCTAGGAGGCTGAGGTGAGGACATCATTTGAGCTCAAGAGTTCAAGACCAGCTTGGCCAACATGGTGAAACCCGGCTCTCCTAAAAATACAAAAATTAGCCAGGCATGGTGGCAGGCACCTGTAATCCCAGCTACTCGGGAGGCTGAGGCACAAGAATTACTGGAACCTGGGAAGTGGAGGTTGCAGTGAGCTGAGATCGTGCCATTGCACTGCAGCCTGGGCAACAGAGTCAGACTCCATCTCAAAAAAAAAAAAAAAAAAAAAAGATGAATCAGGTATTAATGAATCAGATATTAGAATTATCTAACAAGAATGTTATTTATTTATTTATTTAGACAGAGTCTCGCTTTGTTACCCAGGCTGGAGAGCAGTGGTGCGATGTCAGCTCACTGCAACCTCTGCCTCCCAGGTTCAAGCAATCCCCAGATCCCAGCCTCCCACGTAGCTGGGACTACAGGCGTGCGCCACCACATGAGCTAATTTTTGTATTTTTAGTAGAGACAGGTTTCGCCATGTTGACCAGGCTGGTCTCCAACTTCTGACCTCAAGTGATCCGCCTGCCTCAGCCTCCCAAAGTGCTAGGGTTACAGGGGTGAGCCACCGTGCCTGGCCTTTAACAAGAATTTTAAAGCAGCTATCATCAAAATTCTTCAATGAGCAATCACAAATAATCTTGAAGCAAATGAAAAAACCAAAATCTTATAAAAGAAATAGAAGATATTAAGAAGAACCACATAGAAAGTACAGAACTAAACAATTGCAGAAATAAAAAAAAAAATCTCACTGAATAGGCCTAATCGTAGAATGAGTAAAACAAAGGAAACAATCAATGAACCTAAGACAGAACAATAAAAACTATCCAATCTATATTTTTATACAGAAAAATACTAGATTTTACCTACCAAATAATACAATTATATATATGGTTGTCATTTATTTCTTTATATTAGCTAGAATTTTACCCTAAACTCTATTGTTTCTTCCTTCTTTAAACTTTACCAGCTTTTCCTAGAACAGAAAGGTATAAATAAACACAATAAGAAAATCATCAGTTAATTGCACAATCCATATGATCCCTACTGACATAAAAAAGTAAAAATAATATCTATCATTTTTATTAAACATCCACACAAGTACAAGAACACAGAAGCTTCTCTAGTCAAGATGCAATAAACATTTAATGAGTACACAAATTTCTGCATATCCTCATTGTTCTCATGGTATTAATTTGAAGATACTTACCTTCGAACTAAATCCGGTTTTAGAAGAGCTGCTTGTTGTTCAACTCCAGCTGGTTGGGATACAGGCTGTAAACAGTACAGACATAAAACTTGCTATGATAACAGTAAAATTCAAGCTAAATATACAATTTGCTACTATTTCTGGAAACATGATAGTTTTGGTTACCTTGCAAATCTGGTAGAATATCTTTATTATTGAATGTCTGTATCAATCCTGTTATTAACATTATTACCAAAGATAAATAAAATTTAACAATACCTCAAGAACATCTTACACATCAAGATTTTTCATTTGAAAAAAAGTCAGCACTGTTACATGTACTTTTGTTTGAGTTGTTTTTCAATGGAAGACACTACTATCAAGCTTCCAGTCCTAGTTGTAAAACTACTAATTAAAGAAGAGTTACTACCATTCTACAAGAAGATAAATCAATGACTCAAACTTTAACTTATCGTGTAGTCTGTCTGTCTCTCATCTCTTTTCACTAGACTATTTCAACTATCCCTTCAAGGAATTAGTATTCAGCAGCTGCAACATTGGCTTCTAGGAGAAAAGTTTTTAAGCTCTTAATAGGACAAATACCAACTCTACTGGAAACTAATTTTACATTTACCTAATCCATCCTCTATGCACTGCCACTGGTGATAGCAGAATGATCTTAGAATGCAAATCTAACAAAACTGATAATTTCTTTACCCAGTTTAAACTCCACATGTTGGCTCCTCGTCTTCTATAAGATTAAGGTCCTTCAGATGGTAAATAATGTTATCAATTAACTGGTCTGCATCTGCTTATCTAGCCCCATCTCTTTGCTTGAAACCACACTAAACTGTAGCTCCTCTGTGTAAGTTAGGCTCTTCTACATATCATGACTCTACTTATATTCCTCCACTTCCCTAAACTATTTCAAACTATTTCATCCTAATCAACCCATACTGAGAAATGTTTTCCTGGACTAGCTTCTAATTATAGATAAGAAAATTAGCTCTTTAACATAATCACCGTTTAAACCTTGAGAGCAAATACTACAGCAAATAGATTTTTGGACACTTAAGATTCAACAAAATATATCTAATTTAACAAATTTGTGTATAGTCCCAGTAAGTTGCAGCAGTAACACGGCATCCTGATGCATAAATCCAGAGACAGGTGTATGTACTAAGCAAAGAGAAACAAAACATAGTTACCATACAACAACATGGAATTATATTTTATAATGACTTCCAATTAATAATGAGGTTAGTAATGCTACTTTGTGCTGGTGCTCAGAATCATGGCTAATGTTTGGTTTATCTGCCTTCATATCTGACACCTATAAGTTAAGCTCTGTCATAATATTTCTAAGGGTTTCAAAATTAGTATTTACAAAGAGGTGCTGGGTCATTTTTGCAGATGTCTTTCAAATTTAATGAAATGTTTCATTTTTACTTTTGTTTGTTTGTTTTTTGTTTTGAGTTGGAGTCTCACTCTGCCACCCAGGCTGGAGTGCAGTGGCGTGATCTCGGCTCACTGTAACTTCCGCCTCCGAGGTTCAAGCAATTCTGCCTGAGCCCCCGAGTAGCTGGGACTACAGGAGTGTGCCACCACACCCAGCTTTTTTTTTTTTTTTTTTTTTTAGTTGAGATGGGGTTTCGCCATGTTGGCCAGGCTGGTCTCAAACTCCTGACCTCAAGTGATTTACCTGCCTTGACCTCCCAAAATGTTGGGATTATAGGCGTAAGCCACCATGCCTGGCCTATTTTTACTTTTGCCTAAAACTACAGTCAGCCCTTTGTATCTGTGCATTCTGCATCTATGGATTCAACCAACCTTGGATTGAAAATGTAATATTCTGGCTGGGCATGGTGGCTCACACCTGTAATCCCAGTACTTTGGGAGGCCAAGGCAAGAGTACTGCTTGAGCCCAGGAGTTTGAAGTTACAGTGACCTATGATTACACCACTGCAGTACAGCCTGGGCAACAGAGCAAGACCCTGTTTTTAAAAAAAACAGAAAGAAAAGAAAAAGGGGAGGGGAGGGGAGGGGAGAGGAGAGGAGAGAAAAAAACAGGCAAGACAGGACAAGCCAGTATTTTCAGGGCTCAGAACCCTTGGATATGGAGGGCTGAGTTCATGTGTGTGATTCCACAGGGCCAACTGTAGGGCTTAGCACCCTTGGATTTTGGTATCCAAGAGAAGTCTGGAACCAATCTCCTACAGATACCAAGCGACAATTGTACTACCATGTTGCATATTGATATAATGGTGACTTACCTTAGGGTAGATTTGAGGCTTGATAAGTCTGTTTATACAAAATTAATCAATTTTTTCTTATTACCAAAGCAAGATGAATAAAGATAAGCTTGTTTAACACTTTGGTCTATATTCTTTGAGACCATCTTCCGTACACACAAACACACACAAACACACACTCATACACACGTTTTTAACGTAATCATAATGTATGTACTCTTTTATAAATCTTTTTTTTACTTAAAACATTACCTTAAGTGTTTAAGCACATGTTAAGGGCTACATAATATCCTTTAATATATACATACCATTATTTATTTAATGGAGCAAGTAAGGGAGATGAACATCTAATTTTTTTGCTATTTGCAACTATATTTCATATTTTGAGGAATATTCTTGTAGCTAAATCTTTGCATGCATTCTTAATTATTTCCTTAGGAAATCTTTCTAAAAATGAAATTGCATATATATTGCCAAATTGCCCTTCAGAAAGGTCTAACCAGTTTACAGTCCTACCAGAGGTTTGTGAAAGTATCCATTTTCCTTTACATTTGGCATTTGCTATCCTACAAAAATGTTTAATTATTAAATGTATATAATAACATTATAAAAAGTAGGAAAATGGGAAAAATCACCTAGAATTATATTTCCCTAACATGGCTATGATTATAATATTTGTTATAATATTATAGGCTTCTGTCATATATATAGTTGTAATTATACAGTTTTTTTCTGCTTTTTAAAATGTATTAAGTATTTTTCTTTACCTTTATTGGCCTGCATTATTTTAGTTTTTAATAGGTACATGATAATACAGTAAGTATTCATATTTATCTAACTCCTCCACTATTCTCCTGGATAACTTACTGCCAATTTTTATTACATATAAATAAAAATGCAGTAAAAATACAGAGACAGCTACCACAGCTAACATTCACTACGAAACAAGCTTTGTACTATGTGCTTTTTCCTTCCTTTTTATTATTTTCTTCAGATTAATATCCAGGATTGGCAATATCAGACCACGAACATTTTTATGGCACAGTTTTTCTTCCTATGTCAACCTTTCCTTTCTTATTTCTTTCTACCTTCACACATTTGTTGGAAACCTAGTGTGTAGCAGGCACCG
Organism: Cacajao melanocephalus; assembly: GCA_963573385.1. NCBI lineage: Eukaryota > Metazoa > Chordata > Mammalia > Primates > Pitheciidae > Cacajao > Cacajao melanocephalus. The sequence continues at coordinate 12,760 of CAUYLG010031697.1, read as the reverse complement.
TGCTAAGAGGCAGTGAGAATACAAAATGAATTTGATGGGAGTCCTTAGAGTCAGACATTAAACATATATAATAAAGAGTGGGCTAGGCACAGTGGCTCATGCCTGTAATCCCAGCATTTTGGGAGGCTGAGGTGAGTGGATCACCTGAGGTCAGGAGTTCGAGACCAGCCTGACCAATATGGTGAAACCCCATCTCTACTAAAAAAGACAAAAATTAGGCTGGGCGCTGTGGCTCACGCTTGTAATCCCAGCACTTTGGGAGGCCGAAGTGGGCGGATCACGAGGTCAAGAAATCGAGACCATCCTGGCCAACATGGTGAAACCCCGTCTCTACTAAAAATATAAAAAGTAGCTGGGCGTGGTGGCATGCGCCTGTGGTCCCAGCTACTCGGGAGGCTGAGGTGGAGGAATTGCTTGAACCCAGGAGGTGGAGGTTGCAGTGAGCCGAGATTGCGCCACTGCACTCCAGCCTGGCGACAGAGCAAGACTCCATCTCAAAAAAAAAAAAAAAAAAAAGACAAAAATTAGCTGGGCATGGTGGCGTGCACCTGTAGTCCCATCTACTCAGGAGGCTGAGGCAGGAGAATTGCCTGAATCGGGGAGGTGGAGGTTCCAGTGAGCCAAGATGGTGCCACTGCACTCCAGCCTGGGCTACAAGAGCAAAACTCTGTCTCAAAAAAAAAAAAAAAGAAGAAGAAGGAAAAGTAAATACAGCAACTTCTGCTAGGGCAGGAATGGGGAATCAATCTTGGTTTTATTCTTGGGGCTCCCCCAACTGGTTCTGGGGTCTTATGCAATGCCAAACCTTGGGAAGGTGTTGAGTAGGATCTTTCTCCTTTACTTGCTCCACCACTCCTCTCCTCCTCCCATCAGTGGTTCTCAGCCCTGGCTGCACTTTATAATACCCAGGGAAGGAGAGAAGAACAGAACGGGAGATGGGAAGACCAAAGAGATAAAAAGCTAAGCCCATGTACAACATCCCAGAGATTCTGATGCAGTTATTATGGAGTGAAGGAGACCAGTAAAATTGGGATATCCTTTTAAACATTTCATAAATTGCTTTATCATGTTATTGATGTTACAAAGCATATCTCTCCTCTGAAGTACTTTTAGCAACCACTATTTGTTGAGCACTTATTACATGCCAGACATTTCTCATATTTTATATTGCCTAATCCTAACAAGCCTGCAATACAGGCATTTTTTCTAACATTAGAAAAATTTTCCAACATATAGAAAACTTGAAATGTTCCATGAATAAATCATATATCCACCACCAACCATAGACTATGGGATATTACTATATGTATATTATCCCATATCCATCCATCAATCATCTTACTTTTATATAGTTAAAAGTAAGTTGCAAAATAAGATAGGCATTTTAAAACTTTTACAACCATTTAAAAGCATTTCACACACAAAAAGAACCAAAGCTGGGAGAGATTAAATAACTTTCCTCAAGTCACACAGTGAGTTCAAAGAGCCAGAACTGAAACTGAGGTCTAACCTGACACAAATTGGCTCAAGCCTGTATGTATGCTGTGTATACCTGGTTAACAGTGGAATTTTTGCTTGTTTAATTAAAGAAAATGATCACTGTGCATGATGCCCAATTCCATATTTTTATATTTATATGGAATCCTTCATCTATAAAGATACTGTCTTACATAAGCCCAATTGTTGGTGAAGCCAAGAGTCTGTCTGAACAGCATTTTATTTTTGAGACAGGGTCTCACTCTGTTGCCCAGGCTGGAGTACAGCTTCAACCTCCCAGGCTCAAAGTTATTCTCCCACTTCAGCCTCCTGAATATCTGAGACTGCAGGCACGTGCCACCACACCTGGCTAATTCTTTTAAAAAAAAAATTTGGACCAGGCATGGTGGCTCACACCTGTAATTCCAGCACTTTGGCAGCCTGCGGCAGGTGGATCACCTGAGATTGGGAGTTAGAGACCAGCCTGGCCAACAGGGTGAAACCCTGTCTCTACTAAAAATATAAAAGTTTGCCAGATGTGGTGGCACATGCCTGTAATCCCAGTTACTCAGGAGACTGAAGCACAGGCAGTGCTTGACTGGGGGAGGTGGAGGTTGCAGTGAGGCAGGATTATGCCACTATCCTCCAGCCTGGGTGACAGAGAGAGACTGTCTCAAAAAAAAAATTTTTTTTTTGTAGAGATGGGGGTCTCAGTATGTTGCCCAGGCTGGTCTCGAACTACTGGGACCAAGCGATCCTCCTGCCTTGACCTTCCAGAGTGCTGGGATTATAGGCATGAGCCACTGTGCCAGGCCTGAACAATGAAATTTACCCTAAGTTAAAAAACTGATCCAAAGCACAGTTCCTGGGATAAAACTCACATAATGATATCCAGGCTATTACATAGGCCAAAATGATGAAAACATACCTAGGCACTACAAAGACTGACAGATAAAAGAGTGATACGAGCTATGACAGATGAAAGAGTGATAGGAACTAGGAAGAAGTTCCATTAACTACAAGGCAGACAGAACTGAATTGAGGGTAGCCTAACTGAAAGCAGACTTATACTTCAAACTTTTATTCTAATACTGCCCCCTGTTGAGTGACCAAAGGTCTGTAAGAACTGGCAAAGTGATCAGACACTGGTCTCGCCTCAGCCCTACAAAGCTTTCTACAGGTATTTGGGAAGAGCAACTAACATTTTTTTTTAGTGGCAGGAATGAGAATGCATATTGGAGAAGAAAATGAGAGGACTGAGCCCTTTTGCAGTCTAGAAGGTAGAGACCTTATAAGTAAAGTTAAATGAAAAAGGATACAGAAAGGAAAAATTGTGGCAGCCCTGCATGTTGGAGATCATAATCTTTAATGTATTTGATTATTTCAGAACATTAGATAACTCATTATGGGAGTAAAAGTAAACCATACTTCAGTACGGAAGAACCACATTATGCTTACTAATACACAGAAAGTGTACATCTCCTTGTCCTCAAGCTGTAGACCTATGAAAGGGTTTAATTATCATTCAGGAAGAAAATGGGGTCAGGCATGGTGGCTCATGCCTGTAATCCCAGCTCTTTGGGAGGCCAAGACGGGTGAATCACTTGAGGTGAGGAGTTCGAGACTAGCCTGGCCAATATGGTGAAACACCATCTCTACTGAAAGTACAAAAATTAGCCTAGCGTGGTGGCGCGTGCCTGTAATTCTAGCTACTTGTGAGGCTAAAGCAAGAAAATCTCTCGAACCCAGGTGGCAGAGGTTGCAGTGAGCTGAGATTGCACAACTGCACTCCAGCCTAAGCAACAGAGCGAGACCCCATCTGAGGAAAAAAAAAAAAAAAGAGGAAAACGGAAGTCAAAGAAAATCTATACGAGGTCAGAGAGTTGTGCAGGGGAGTTCAGATCCTGCAGGGTTTTGCAGGCCATTAAGTACATTATTGTGGCTTTTACTATGAGAGAAACGAGCAATGAGAGGTTTTGGGTCTCTGAGACATGTTGTGACCAGCATTTTAAAAGTATCATTGCATCCCACCAAAAGCTACAAAAGAACAAAAACAAAAGAAAGAACAATTAGGAGACTACTACAATTATTCAAGTAAGAGATGAGGCCAGGCACAGTGGCTCATGCCAGTAATCCCAGCACTTTGGAAGGCCAAGGCAGGCAGATTACTTGAGGTGAGGAGTTCGAGACCAGCCTAGCCAACATGGTGAAACCTGGTCTCTACCAAAAATACAAAAATTAGCTGGGTGTGGTGGCGGGTGCCTGTACTCCCAGCTATTCAGGAGACAGAAGTTGCAGTGAGCTGAGATCATGCCACCGCACTCCAAGCTGAACAACAGAAAGAGACTCTGTCTCAAAAAAAAAAAAAGAAAGAAAGAAAAAGAGCTGAATTAGACCAGCATGACAATGGTGAACGTGTTGAGTAGTCAAGATCCAGATATATGTTAAAGTAAGAGTCAAATAAAATATACACAATGGAGCACTATGCAGCAATAAACAAGAATGAGATACTGTTGTTGATGGAACTGGAGGTCATTATATGAAGTGAAATAAGCCAGGCGCAGAAAGATGAACTTGGCATGTTCTCAACTTATGTTTGGGAGCTAAAAACTACAACAATTGAACTCATAGAGCTAGAAAGTAGAAGGATGGTTACCAAAGGCTGGGAAGGGTAGTGAGGAGAGTCAGGGAGGGAGTGGGGAAGGTTAATGGGTACAAAAATTTAGAAAAACTGAATAAGATCTAGTATTTAATAGCATAACAAGGCAACTACAGTCAGTAATAATTTAATTGTACATTTAAAAATAACTAAGAGTATAATTAGATTGTAACACAAAGGATAAATGCTTGAGGTGATAGATACCCCATTTACCCTGATGTGATTATTACGCATTGTATGCCTATATCAAAGTATCTCTTTTTATTCTTTTGAAACAAGGTTTTGCTCTGTCACCCAGGCTGAAATGCAGTCATGTGATTAAGACTCACTGCAGACTTATCTCTCAGGCTCAAGCAATACTCCCACTTCAGTCTCCTGAGTCACTGAGACTACAGGCATGGGCCACCATGCTAGCTAATATTTTTATGCTTATTATTTTTTAAAAGTTTACATTAAGTTCTGGGATACATGTGCTGAATGTGCAGGTTTGTTACATAGGTATACATGTGCCATGGTGGTTTGCTGCACCTATCAATCTGTCATCTAGGTTTTAAGCCCCACATGCGTTAGGTGTTTGTCCTAATGCTCTCCCTCCCCTTTCCCCCAGCACCCGACAGGCCCCAGTGTGTGATGTTCCCTTCCCGGTGTCTATGTGTTCTCATTGTTCAACTCCCACTTATGAGTAAGAACATGTGGTGTTTGGTTTTCTGTTCCTGTGTTAGTTTGCCGAGGATGATGGTTTCCAGCTTCATCCATGTGGGTATATACCCAAAGGATTACAAATAATTCTACTATAAAGACACATGTACATGTATGTTTATTGCAGCACTATTTACAATAGCAAAGACTTGGAACCAACCCAAATGCCCATCAATGACAGACTGGATAAAGAAAATATGGCACATATACACTATGGAATACTATGCAGGCATAAAAAAGATTTTTTTTTATTTTTTGTAGAGATGGGATTTTGCCATGTTGCCCCAGCTGGTCTCAAACTTCTGGGCTCAAGTGATCCTCCTGCCTTGGTCTCCCAACGTGCTGGGATTACAGGCCAGAGCCACCATGTCCAGGCCTAAAATAACTCGTGTACCACATAAATATATGCACCTGCTATGTATCCCCCCAAATATTTTTAAAAAGTAAGAGTCGAAAGACATGCTGATGGTTTGACGTGGAATATGAGAGAAAACAAAGAATAAAAGATGACCATAGCTGACTGAGCGCAGTGGCTCATGCCTGTAATCCCAGCACTTTGGGAGGCCGAGGCAGGGGGATCACTTGAAGTCAAGAATTACAGACCAGCCTGGCCAACATGGTGAAACCCCATCTCTACTAAAAATCCAAAAATTAGCTGGTGTGTGCGCATCTGTAAGCGCCTGCAATCCCAGCTACTCAGGAGACTGAGGCAAGAAAATCACTTGAACCTAGGAGGCAGAAGTTGCAGTGAGCCAAGACAGCACCACTGCACTCCAGCCTGGGTGACAGAGCAAGACTGTTTTTTTTAGAAAAAGGCAACCATAGCTATATGGCTTGAGTAAGGAAAGACAGAGTTGCCATTTGTTGAGATGAGGATGACAGTGAAAAGAGCAGGCTTGGGGTGGTGAAAAGTGCAAATATAAGTGTTTGATTTTGGATATATTTAATTTAAAATGTCATTATACAACCAAGTGGAGATCTTGCGTGTACACTGGAGATACACTGCAAAAAATATATAAATTCTCTCCTAGAACACAAAGTCAGAAGCAAAGTCAGCTATGAAATATGAATGCGCGCGCGCACACACACACACACACACACACACTTCACAGCCTGGCTGCTGAGAACTCTAGAACCAATAACTCCCTAGTAGCAGCAAATACACTCAATAGTTAGGCTGTTTTTCTAAATTACATTACCCACTAAAAGGAATCAGGGAGAAGCTGAGGTGGGGGGATCGCTTGAACCCAGAAGCTGATGACTAGCCTGGGCAACAGAGCTAGACCTCGCCTCTTCAAAAAATTAAAAAATTAACTGGGCATAGTGGCACATGTGTATAGTCCCAGCTATTTGGGAGGCTGAGATGGGAGGATTGTTTGAGCCCAGGAGCCAGGTTGAGGATGCAGTGAGCCATGATCTTGCCACTGGCACTCCAGTTTGAGTGACAGAGCAAGATCCTGCCTCAAAAAAAGTTTAAATATGTAAATAAATCAGTAAATTGAAGGAATCAGGGCTCTATGGAGAAACAGCTGGATTCCAAGGTAGGGGCAGGGGAAAGACAAAATGAGCCTAGAATATCTGTCTTGCTGTGCCCAGAAAGTAAGGAAGTATTCAAAGAATGATGAGAAAATGTCAAAAGGACACAAATGTACCATGAATAGGCCCCAAAATCAAGGGCATTTTAATCATCTAAATAAGTAATGCTAGTATTATAACCTAGTAAATAAGATCCCCATGAGTCCATACTAACATAAATAAATAAATACATAAATAAGAACAGCCAACTAATAAATATAAAGAGGAATGATGGAGGTAGAAAATCATAAATGGATGCTTAAACTAGTGAGTGAAAATTTAATGAGGAAACGGATATTTACATAGCCTCAAAACATCTCCCAACAAATAACTCATAAACTATAAAGGGGGAAATGACAACTTTATAGCAGAGAAGCTTGGCAGGCCCCACTTGAACCAAGTAATAAAAGTTAACCTCACCAATATTGGGACAAACTGGCATTACTTCTACTATGATGCATTGAGAAGTACACAACATCACTTACACAGTATTCCTGCCAATAATGCATTATTTGAATATAATCATGAGGAAACTTCAACCAAACCAAAACTGAGAGACATTCTACAAAAAAAAAAAACTGGCCACTGCATTTCAACGCTGTCAAGAAAGACAGAAAATTGTTGAAGAATCGCTCAAAATTAAAACAGACTAAATTTTAAAAAAATTAAAAGATTTGAATAGGTACTTCACCAGAGAAGGTATTTGAATCTCTAATACTTAGGTGAAAAAATGCTCAACATCATTACTTATCAGGAAAATGCAACTTAAAAACCACAATATATGACCACATCGAACCCATTAGAACAGCTAAAATTTAAACAACTGACAATATTCAGCATAGATAAGGATGCAGAGTAACTGGAAGTCTCATATATTGCCAGCAGGAACGTATTTTGGTACAATAGCTTTGGAAAACTGTCTGGCATTATAAGGCATGGCTAATACTACCCTTATCCTGTGACCTAACAATCCCATTTCTAAGTATATACACAAGAGAAATGAGTGCATATATTCACCAAAAAAATATACAGGAAAGCTCACAGCAACTTTATACATAAGAGCCAAAAACTAGAGCCAATCGTAATGTACATGGATAGGAGAACAGATAACTGAATCATGGTATATTCTACAATGGAACAACTAACAGCAATGAAACAAACTACTGATATATGCAGTAATGTAGATGAATCTTGGTGAACTTCCTAGGGGGCTGGAAGTGTTCTATATCTTCACTTGTACTTCATGAAGGTATACATACATGAAAACTCATCAAACTGTATATTTAGGGTACCTTAATGAATGTATATACCTTGGTAAAAAAAAAAAGGACATTTAAAAAATAGCTGGTACGATTCAATTCTGATAAAATACTAGACATTTTTCAAGCATACATAGAATGAAAAATGTCTAGAAAAACTTCAGAAGTTTTATTTTTGAGAGGTAGGATCATAGGTAACTTTAGCTTTCTTTATAAATTTATGAGAAGAAAAGTTATTTTTAAAAAGCTATATATCTATATATATATTTTTTGAGACAGAGTTTCTTTCTTGTTGCCCAAGCTGGAGTGCAGTGGTGTGGTCTTGGCTCCCTGCAACCTCCACCTCCTGGATTCAAGCGATTCTCCTGCCTCAGCCTCCCAAGTAGCTGGGATTACAGGCGCCCACCACCATGCCCAGCTAATTTTTTTTTTTTTTATTTTAAGTTCTGGGATACATGTGCAGAACGTGCAGGTTTGTTACATAGGTATACATGTGCCATGGTGGTTTGCTGCACCTATCAACCCGTCATCTAGGTTTTAAGCTCCACATGCATTAGGTATTTGTCCTAATGCTCTCCTTCCCCTTTCCCCCCACCCCCCACAGCCCCACCATGTGTGATGTTCCCCTCCCTGTGTCCATGTGTTCTCACTGTTCAACTCTCACTTATGAGTGAGAACATGCAGTGTTTGGTTTTCTGTTCCTGTGTTACTCTGCTGAGAATGATGGCTTCCAGCTTCATCCATGTCCCTGCAAAGGACATAAACTCATATGGCCAGCTAACTTTTTTTTGTATTTTTAGTAGAGACAGAGTTTCACCATGTTGGCCAGGCTGGTCTCGAATTCCTGACCTCAGGTGGTCCGCCTGCCTCGGCATCCTAAAGTGCTGGGATTATAGGAATGAGCCCCTGCGCCCATCCTAAAAAGCTATTTTCATGTGAGGAAATAAAAGAGCCATCCCAAGACATACAAAAGATGTATACCATACCCAAAGGATTCTGAAAATTAAAAATATATATATACCAAACTTTTTACTGATAAGGATAAAGAATGCCACCTATAAGCACTTACGAGGAAAAGAGAACAAAAAAATCAGACAGGCCTAGGCTTCTCTTCTGAAGTATTAGCTAGAAGAAGACAAAAGAAAAAAATATGTAGGTGAGAAAAAAGATTGTAAATTGATTTTTTTTAATGCCCAATGAGTTATTGTTCATGTGCAAATGTAAATGAAAGGTCAATTTCAGATATCCAAAGAATCGGAAATTTCAAACCCAAGTAACTCTGAAAAATTACACAAAGCCATTCTTCAAATTACACAGGCACTTAGCAAAATTTCAAAATCAAGAATAGAGAATATGTGCTATAAAAACTGGTGATCTATACTAAAACCAATAGTTAATATTAAGTCCTAATTGTTAGAATTGTGATTTCAAAATTGAATGTACACCTAAAAATTGTATAGTATGATAAAATTAATTTTAAAAGCTTTCATAATTGCTCTCCTCCCAAAACAATAGTTTGCCTTTTCCTTAAATACCTTATCATGGTAATCCACAAATAATCAGTCTTTTAGCTCATTCTACCAACCCCCCAAATTGAAGAGTTCAACTGTGCTGCTATTTAAGAAGCTGGCTCCTTCCTGGTGAATGAAATCAATCTGAAAGGTTCTCCCCACTTCATCTTCAGTATTCTAACTGATTTACATTACAAAAGGGAGAGGGCTGAATAATGTCACTGGAAATCAATCTAAATGACTAATGTCCTTATCATTACCAGTTTCAACATTATGAATATATACCAAGCAATGCATGCCTTTTGGGAACATTTTTTGACAATGTTCAGCAAACACACCCACTGTTTAAACCGATTTCCCCTCAATTAGAATAAAGCAATTTCATATAAATACAATACTATGCTAAACAGCATTTTTACAGAAATAGTCTGATTGCCTGGAAACCAGAATCTCTCTCTAGAGAAATTAGACATAACTTTCTCAATTTTTACACAAATATTTTCACGTAATGGAATTAACTACTTTATAGAGGAAGTTACAGTGAAGATTAAATTAAATGACACTGCTTGATACATAGCAGGTTCTCAAAAAATGTCAACTCCCTAATTGTAAGTTTTACTCCCTGAGAATGCCTCAGCCGCAGCTACCTGGGAGGCTGAGGCAGGAGGATCACCTGACCCCAAGAGTTTGAGGCTGCAGTAAGCTATGACAGTGCCACTGCACTCCAGCCTGGGTGACAGTGTGAAACCGTATCTCAAAAAAAAAAAAAAAAAAAAAAAAAAGAAAGAAAGAGGGAGGGAGGAAGAAAGTAAGGAAGCAGCTAGCCAGTTTCAGAAACTGGTTACATAATAAAATGGTCTTTACCAGAATACACATGTAGATTGTTTTAATAATATTCACTCACAGTAGGCCCACGAATATTTCTGAACAAATGGAACATAGAGAATCTTTCACCAATTAACATCGGCTTTACACACATCAACAGAATCCATTCTTCATATAGTTTTTGTACTGTCTTGTAAGCACTAAAAGAATAGAAATGTCACCAGAGACAAACCCAATTTCTTAAAACCACTCATAGCCACAGTAATTATCTTTATGGGTCTAAAATATACATGCCTAGAATTAAAATGAAGACTGAAGTATAAAGATATTACCTTCACTGATTAAGAAAATGGAATTAACAAAGCAAATCATTTCATTGAGCTAAGCTATGAAATAGTAGTAAAATAGAAAATGCTAATAACCACAATTCCTAGAGTAATCTTAGAAATACACAACTCAGCTATGCTAATATGTAGATTTAGCCATGAAAACAAGTAATACATAACATTTCAATGATTCCTGATGCATTCAAACTCTGAAATCTGGCCAATTCAGTCAGTACTTATGAAAACAATAACAACAAAAACCTGAATGAAAGCCCTGCTTCTAGTTGTCAATGCTAGATGTTTGCAGCAACAAAATCACTAAGTTCTCTTCCCTTATAATGTCAATCCACATTATTCACGTAGATAAAAGAAATTCTGTGACTGAATCAATATGGTAACAATGAACATATACATCTGTCCTATCAACTACCTAATTCTCTAGAATGCAACAGAAATGATTACTTTAAAAAACTAGGAGCCAGGCGCAGTGGCTCACGCCTGTAATCCCAGCACTTTGGGAGGCCGAGTCAGGTGGATCACCTGAGGTCAGGAGTTTGAGACCAGCCTTACCAACATGGACAAACCCCATCTGTACTAAAAATACAAAATTAGCTGGGCATGGTGGTACATGCCTGTAATCTCAGCTACTCGGGAGGCTGAGGCAGGAGAATTGCTTGAATCCAGGAAGTGGAGGTTGCAGTGAAGCAAGACCACGCCATTGCACTCCAACCTGGGCAACAAGAGCAAAACTCCATCTCAAAAAAAAAAAAAAAAAATTGGATTGGCCGGGTATGCTGGCTCACGTCTGTAATCCTAGCACTTTGGGAGGCCGAGGTGGATGGATCACTTGAGGTAAGGAGTTCAAGACCAGCCTGGCCAACATGCTCTGTCTCTACTAAAAATACAAAAATTAGCCGAGAATTGCGTGAACCCAGGAGGCAGAGGTTGCAGTGAGCCAAGATTGTGCCACTGCACCCAGCCTGGGCAACAGGGTGAGACTCCTCGTGAGTAATTGTTATTACCCACATTCTCTCCATCACATTCAGCAAAAAAACAAAAACTAGAATAAAGTCATAACATCCCAGAAAAACTAAAAAGAATCCCATCCACAGACCATAAATGGTAAAGAACCTTCCAAAACAACAGAAACCAATAGATCACATCCATAGGGAACATATGAAAACCAAAGCTTCAAACACACACATATAGGAGAAAACTGCAAAGTCAGGAGTGATATGGGGAAGCTCTAAAGCTACTCAATGGATACCAGAAGATTGCCTGGCTTCGGGGAATTCATCTGGGAAATTAACCAATATGGTGAATTAGGCTAGGCAATCCTATCCACTTCTAACCCCAAGTTTTGCTAAATAGTGAGCGGCAAGGAAATTTGTCCAAAAACTCAATGTAGAGCCTGAAAGGAAGAACAAATCTACAGGTAACAAACTACTAAGAAAACATGCTCCCAACACAACTTGTCCCTCCTCTACAATAACTAGAGGCAAGGCAGGCTACTGTAAACAAATCAGGCAGGTGAACAGGATCCTTAAATATGACTGAACAGGCCGGGCACAGTGGCTCACACCTGTAATCCCAACACTTTGGGAGGCTGAGGCAGGTGGACCACTTGAGGTCAGGAGTTCAAGACTAGCCTGGCCAACATGGATAAACACCATCTCTACTAAAAATACAAAATCAGCCAGGCATGGTAGCACATGCCTGTAATCCCAGCTACTTGGGAGGCCGAGGTAGGAGAATCACTTGAACCTGGGAGGCCGAGGTTGCGTAAACCCCACAACATCCCAATCAACAAAACCCTGGGAAACAACACAAAAACCCCCAAAAAAAAAAAAAAAAAAAAAAAAAAAAAGAAATGACTGAATAAAAAAAACAAGAATCATCAAACCCTTCAGACACACTAAAATTTAGAAAAAACAGCACCAAACTCAATAAAGAGATTAACTCTTTAGAATAATTAACTTCAAGAGGATCCTTTCTTTTGCATTTGCTGAGGAGTGATTTACTTCCAATTAGGTGGTCAATTTTAGAGTAGGTGTGATGTGGTGCTGAGAAGAATGTAAATTCTTTGGATTTGGGATGGAGAGTTCTGTAAATGTCTATTAGGTTTGCTTGATCCAGGTCTGAGTTCAAGTCCTGGATATCCTTGTTAATTTTCTGTCTCGCTGATCTGTCTAATATTGACGGTGGAGTGTTAAAGTCTCCCACTATTATTGTGCGGGAGTCTAAGTCTCTTTGTAAGTCATTAAGAACTTGCTTTATGTATCTGGGTGCTCCTGTACTGGGTGCATATATATTTAGGATTGTTAGCTCTTCTTGTTGCATTGATCCTTTTACCATTATGTAATGTCCTTCTTTGTCTCTTTTGATCTTTGTTGGTTTGAAGTCTATTTTATCAGAGACTAGGATTGCAAC
>CAUYLG010031696.1:0-14996 GCA_963573385.1 Cacajao melanocephalus | reverse complement strand
TGTTTCTTAGTTTTCCTTCGGCGGACGCCCTTTCCCCACAGAGCTAGGCCTTCCTGGGATCAGCTGTGCTTACTGTGAAACTCTCAGTCCTCAGCGCTTCCAATTGCTGTTCTCCTTGTGGTGATGGGACCAGCTCAGCCCAACTCAAGGGGCACCCAGTCGCATATACTCCGCACTGAGAAGCGCTGCGCCGCGCCAGGGCGCAGGGAAAACAGCTGCGCCGGCCAAAGGAGTCGCGCTGGCGACCCTTGTGGCTCCTCCGCTGGGAATTTCCCAGTTTGTGTTCCACAGAAATTCGTCTGAAATTGCGGCGTCCACTCGCTCTCTGCACTTTCACTGGGAGCTACAATCCTGAGCTGTTGTTAATCGGCCATCTTGGATCTCTCCGCCCGCTGATGAAGTTTTTTTCTGTTTCTTAGTTTTCCTTTGGCGGACGCCCCTTCCCCCGCAGAGCTGGACCTTCCCGGTTCAGCTGTGCCTACTGTGAAACTCTCAGTTCTCAGCGCTTCCAATTGCTGTTCTCCTTGTGGGGATGGGACCAGCCGAGCCGGACTCAAAGGGCACCCCGTCCCGTATGCTCTGCGCCGAGAAGCGCCGTGCTGGGGCACCGGCAAAATAGCCGCTCTGGCCAAAAAAGTCGCGCTGGCGACCTGTGTGGCTCCTCCGTCGGGAATCTCCCAGTCTGTGGGCAACAAAAATTCGTCTGAAAGTGCGGCGTCCACTCGCTCTCTGCGCTTTCACTGGGAGCTTCAATACTGAGCTGTTGTTAATCGGCCATCTTGGATCTCTCTCCCTTATTTTTTATTTTTAGACAGGGTCTTGCTCTGTCTCCCAGGCTGGTGTACAGTGGTGTAACCATAGCTAGCTCACTGCAACCTTGACCTCCTGGGCTCAAGCGACCCTTCATTGCAGTCTCCCAAGTAGCTTGGACTACAGGCGCGTGCCGCCACACCAGCTATTTTTTTTTATTTTGTGGAGACAGTCTTGCTATGTTGCCAGGGCTGGTCTTGAACTCTTGAGCTCAAGCCATCCTTCCGCCTTGGCCTCCCAGTGTTGGAATTACAGGTGTGAGCCACTGTGCCTGGCCAGCTACAGTGATCCTTAAAGCTATGCAGAGAAGATGCTAGTCTTGCTTAAAAATGCTCCAGTTGCTGTGTACTGCACTTGGATAAAATCTAAACTATGTGGCCCACAAAGCCTTACACCCTCTGGTGCCTGCCTCTTCAACCTCTCCTCCTTCCTCTTCCCGGACAGCTCCAACTGCAGTGGCTCTTGAAAGATGGCTAAGCTCATTCCTCTCAAGGTCAGTGCACCTGCAAACCTGTACGGTTTCTCCAGCATTCAGTTCTTCTTCAGGACACACAGTCTTTGTGTTTATTTCGACACTGTCTTTTCTATGCTGTCATCTCACAGGCAGGGACATTTCCTAGGTATCATCCACAGAGGCCTGCCCTTAGTAGGTACTCTCAACATAAATTAAGATTGGCACCAATATAAACTTTACAACTAAAAATAGAATAAAAGCCAAATTTGTCATTTACTCCTACAGGTATGAATTAAAAAAAAAAATACAACCCTTTTTTCTCCACGAAACTTACAGTTCAGGAGAGATTTCCGAGGTAATCCGGATGTAGTTGTTCTCAGAAATGCTGAATTTATGGAAGAGGACCCACTCTGGCATCTTCCTGGTGATTGAGTAACCAGAGAGGGGATGCAGCTGAGCAACCTGCTTATGTGTCAGCATTAAGTAGTTACCTGATCCATCAACATCCCGAGCAATCTGAAAGGCAGAGTTTTAAAGAAAAAAGATTTTGATTTAATACGGAGATCAAGATATAAAAATGTTGAAAAAAATACCAAAGTATTTCATACGGGATGGTTAAAACTAAAATTTGCCACTCATGTTTCCTATTTTTATATGCAGAAAATAAGCCATAAGCATGTTTTGCCTAAAACTTTGAGACACTGATATTAACTAACTTCAGCAACAGCAGGGCACTGTGCTAAAATAATGCAGCTCTGAGGTTAATGTTTTGGCTATGAGATGAAACTTAGCACATGACCCGCCATATTACGGGTGACACACACTCCGATGCCAAGCGCTTTACACTTGGTGTTAAGCACACAATAACCCTGTGATGTAGGAACTTTACAGACGAGGAAATGCATACTGAAATGTCATTTTTCTCCATTAAGACTACATATTCTGCCTTGGACCTTTATTCCCTTGAAGGGAAGGAAGGATATTTAAGTACCAAATCTTTACTATAAACGTGGAGTTTTAGTTTTACTTAAAATTAGTGTCAAAATCATCATCCTAAGTCAGCAACTGTTGGCAGCAGGTCCTGAGTATGTGCAGTTCAAGGAAGCCTATGTCAAGGCGACCCCGTGCCTTCTCACCTGCATAAAGTAACCGGACAGAAGAGATTTCTTTATGTTTACAGTGTTTTCCTTGGAGCCAAAAGCAGGTTCTGCATAGGGAAGCTCGATTCGCTTGATAATTTCTAAGAGTTCAGCTCGGATAACATCTGCCATTCTGAGTGCTGAACAGTTGAGGAAGTAATCATGACACCACTTTTCAACACAGTCTAGGAGGAAAAGAACACAAGGCCATTTAGAAATGATTTGTCAGAAGCTCTAAAGAGCCCAGGCCAAGCAGTTAAGATGGTAATCTTTAAGCCCTATGCTCTCCTCTCCTACAAAGGAGGCCACATAGGTGAGTGGCAGGAAGGCAGCAAGGACAATGACTTCTGGTGCCTGTGAGGTCAGCTGTCAGGGCACTACCAGGAAGGGAGACGGTGCCACTCACAGCACCCATGCCACTCGCTGGGGTTCTGTGATCCCAGCCAACTGTGGAAACTCTTCCTAGTGGTGACTGACGATGTATTTAACTAACCTGTGGGCTCATAAAGGCCAGAGAGGATTTTGTAAGATCTCTATTTTGTCTCTATGCCTACAGCAAGGATGTATGTGGCCCCATTTAATCAAACTAGGCTGAAAAAAGCCCATAGTATAAATTCCTTTGATCTATCAAAATATCTCATATTTTATTTAATGATAAGAAAAGGATTACTAATGGGTTGATTTGGGAATTAATTATGCTACAGTTAAGCTCATCTATCTACCCTAGCTGTAACTTTTATATTAAAATTCAGGCATCTGGGTGAGTTTGAAGTTAGTCTTTCTTGCCACCTGTAATTACTTAAGATGGATCTAGGAATGCACATGGCCATGGCACCATGGACAGAAGACCCTCGTTTACCTCGTCCTGTCAACTCAGGCTGCTCAGAACAACCAGAGCATGTACTTAGTCACACAGTCTCGCCCATTCAGCATGCCCTCAAAAGATGCCATCAAATTCCCGTGTACTTTCTGGCCCCACTGACAACTTTTTCTTCTCAGCTCTGAATCACTAACTTCCTGTTCTTTATACAATTCTACTGTCTTTCAAATTGCTGTCATATTTTTCATACTACCTCACATATGTTCACACCATCTTTCAGAGCAAAGGAGGTAAAAGATGCATCATGGAAAACAAAGGTAAGAAAAATCCTTTGAGGGAGGGACCTCCTTACTGGCTGCCCTTTGAGGGTGGCTCCAGCCTCCGCCACACTGCTTTGCCCTGTTTGCCCTCCTCTTGTGTCTGTTTGCATAGGAGCTTCCAGTTCACTTCTGAGTACCTTTCTGTGACAGGTAATCTGCCCACTGTCCTTCAGGCTTACACAGGACTTTGTGGCTGTGTTTTGACACACGCCATTCTGCTCTCTGGATACCCTCTGCTCTCCCTGCCAAGCTTTGTCAGCAGCTCTGCAGCTTCCCCTCGGCGCCCCAGCCTATTCTGCACCACTGTCTGGAGCTCTGCAGCCTCTCTGCATGTGCATGGTGAATGTGCCAGGATACAGAGGGTGCACAGCACAGCTCTGACTCAGTGGGTATGTAGCGGTGGCTGTTCCTTGTCTTCCTCTGCAGATCCATCTATGAGTCTGTGTCCCCTGTCACTGTGTCCCAAGCAAGCTTGCTCTGAAGGCTGGCTGAGTGGAGTGCTGGAGCTCTGGAAGTACAGAGCTCCGTGGGAGCAGGAGGAAGGAGCGTCTCCCACTCTGCAGACGCCTGTCAGTGTGTTTAGGGCCTCAAGTGCCATTGCATTCAAGTGGCAATGGGGCTAGAGAAGAAGAGTGTTTGATGAATTACTAATAAGGACTCAGACTTCTCTGGGGAAAGGAAGGTGGAATTAGAAGGTAATTTCTGAGCATTCACTTACACTCACTGGTAGAATTCAGAGTTGTGTCCTGGTAGGCCTTGTAAATGTTGATGAGGGTAAAGTGATCTCCTTCAGGGTGTAAAAATGACTTCCAACAAGTCAAGGCAGACTCTTCAGCTCCATGCGGCACATGTGAAAAGCAATTTGGAGCTTTAAAGTGCAAAAGGTCACAGTTAGCAATAATGAAGACATTTCATCTTACCGTGACATGGGGTCACGACTGTTGGTGGAGCTGCTCGTGTCTCGGTTCTCTGAATAAACGTGTTATTCTTGTTTACTTAGAAATTCGGGAAATTTAGAGTGCGTCATCCTAATTCTTCCTCTTCTTTTGTGTGTGTGTGCGTGTGTGCGTGTGTGTGTGTGTGTTGGCTTTTCTAAGCTCAACTGAATATGGTTAATATCCTGCTTATATTCCATCAGGAGCAGGGAAAACCTGAGGTACTCAGAGGTCCAGGCACAAGAACCAGCTCTGATACAGCACAATGGTTGGTCTGTTCTGCCGGTATTAGAGTAAATTAAAACATACAAGCCAGGATGAATGAAGACAATGGGAAATAAAAAACAAGCACACATCATTGTTTGGGGGAAACACCTCTAGTGATACACTCTCTTCATCTGCACTGATGACTTCAGCAAAGAAACCTAGTATGTTTTCATATATATGATGTATAAATTTGCTGCACTTTGAGTTAGTTTTCTTATATTAAGATAATTTTTCATATTAAGAAAATTTTCCTTTTCTAACCTATTAAATACCTATCATTTCAAAAGGTTAAATGACTTGATCACCATCTCTTATATGTGCTCCTTAAAATATAATTTCAAATGGATCCCATTTAAATCTATACCTGGTGCAGATTTGCAAAAAAGGAAAAGGAATAGTCATTAAGGAGTACCTGTTACCATGGCAGCGATTGTTAGCACTTCATCTACACAGTCAAATTCACAGGACGCTAAGATAGACTTTGAGAGTTGTGGATCAAGAGGAAACTCTGACATGATGATTCCAAATTCAGAAAGATTTCCATCATTATCTAGTGCTGCCAGATAATCTAAGTCTTCCAATGCCTGCATCAAACTTTCTGGTGCTAGGAAAGGAAAAAATAATAATTTAAGAGTCTCATACATCCAAGATGGAGGAGCAGGTACTGGATTTTCCCTCCTGCATGAAACAAGCAAACAATGGACAAAATGTGTGAAACAACGGTTTGCAAGACACCAAGTACCAGGCAGTGAAGGACAGTGATTCCTGAGAGAGCAAACTCAGGAGGGGAGCCCTGTGATTGTCTAGCTCATGCTTCGAGGAGGGTCCCGGCTGCAGTGTGCATGCAGGGGGAATCCAGGTGAAGCCTGCCAGCCTCCCTGCAGTAGGAAAACAATGCTAGGGATCCAGGGAGGCTAAGGTGGCCGGAACTGGCAGGTGACCATACTGGAGAGAGACACACAGAGAGAGAAATCAGGGGCCAGAGGGAGCTCCCTCAACTAGGCAGCAGAGCACCCACTGATCAGCTCATGTGTGTAAGGAACCACCCCAGGCCAGAGAAAGAGCCATGTTGGAGGAATAGAAGGAACAGTGCCTGGTGCTGACACAGGACCTAGGGTAGGGCCTGTTCCTACCAGCCAAGCTGGAAAACCTCTGGGCACTAGGTAGGAAACACAAATGAGAAACCCTAGATGGGCACTGCCACCTGACACATCTATACAGCAGGACCTGAAAGGATCCACTGCATCCCAGGACAAAGCTCAAAAATATTTCTGGGACTAAAATATTCAGTGCCCAAGAAGGGAAAATGTACAATGTCTAGCATCCAGGAAAAAAGTATGAGGCATGAAAAGCAGGAAAATACATTGCATAATACAGAGAAAAATTAATTACAACTGACCTGGAACTCAGATGCTAGAAATAGTAGATAAAGATGTTATTTCCCAGTGCAAATAAATATAGCAAGCTGATTTTCTCCATCTCTTTATTTCTCTTTTAAGTTTATGTAACATCGATAATGATGTAGTATTTATTACACATGCTCAATTGCTACCAAAGTTTTAAAAAATCCATTTATTTAAAGAAATATATGCTCTTTGTGGAATAAGGCTATATATAGGTTGGCACAAAAATAATTGCAGTTTTTGACATTACTTTCAAAGTAAAAATAATTTAAAGTGAAAAAATAATTTTACTTTCAATGGCAAAAACTGCGATTACATTTGCACCAACCTAATATTTATTAAATAAACATGTGTTTTTTCTACCTGTCTGGTTCCTGGTATAGCAATGAAGGTCACTGCTGCATTGTTATACCCCCAAACTGCAGTATTTATGGGTCACTAGGTTGCTCTTGTCTCAATTCCAGTATGTGCAAGGTGGGTGCAAGCTGAAGACTCTGGAGACCTAAGAAGCACTTGAACCTGTCTGCTTCTGGGAGTTCAAAGTAACAAATAGTAAAAACGTAGTTATGTGCTGTCCAAACTTTGATCATTAAGCTCTATGTCTAAATTTCAGGCAAACTGAGTAGCTCAAAAACCTACTCACAAACTTTTGATTTGATAAAATTCTTCTATTCCTGTCAGGACAACTGGAAGGCATTAGGAGAAGCCACTGCTGTGGTCTGGGAAATGACTCAGGGAAGCTGCAGTGCAGCCCACCACACCTCCAGTCCTGCAGGAGGACAGCAGAGCAAGCATTCAGCCTGACACACCCACCGCAGGCAAAAGATCTGCTGCTGGGAGTCAGGGGGCAGTGCCAAACCACCCAAGGGACATCAGCAGGGAACTCAGACATCAGCTGGACAACTGCAGCACAGCTTTCAGTCTTACCTTGGGGCAAATATGTCGAATTTCCCTATTATTTCTGAATGTTTTCCCATCAAGATTTAAAACTGAGCAGAAGCTTATGGCTGCCCAGAGATATTCCTGTCTTGCCTGGATGCTGGCATATAGTACTACTGTCTTACTTGTTCGTTCTTGGGGACCTTTGACCTAACCATAGTGGCAAAGATGAGACCTTCAGAAGTCACAATCATGGGAAATAAACAGATGGGATATTCAGAAAAAAAGTTCAAGAGTTCCACCAATGAGGCATGACATGAAAAGTAACAGCCGATCTGCTGGAGAAGGTACAAGACTCAACATCAGAAATAAGCATCTTAAATTAAACAGAGCAGGAAGGGGCTGGAGTACAAACTTAATTACTGAAAGCTTTTTAGAAACCAGTTTCTATACATCAGCAAAGCTGCAGCATTGTAAGTTACAGGGTCTTTGGCAATTGTCCCTTTAAGCATCTGGCTTGACAGCCAGGCGCTGTCCCCAAAGGGCACCCACTATTCATTTTTATGGCCTGGAGTTGAGTTGACTGCACACAGAGTTAGTAACAGAAATGACTTTGTGATTCTGCTCCTGGTCCTAACAACAGCAAAGGCGAGGATGTTCTTGGAGTTCCATCATAGTAGAAAGAATGAGTTAATGAATGCAGGTCAATAAATAACTAAACGGTGAAGGAACATTAACACATAGCTAAATAGGCTGCTATTGTATTCTGCATTTTAAGACATCTCCCCAGTGTGGCCCATAAAATTGTCATAGCTAAAAAGCAGAAGAGTTTAGATGGGGGTTCTTTAGGGCAGTGCTGTTTAAGTATAATCCACGGTAAGTAATGCTGACAAATGGAATAGAAATGTTTTAGTGTCAGGCCTCTTCATTCCGGCAGTGCAAAATCAGACTGCTTTATTCTGAAGGCAATTTTGAGATGAACCAAACATCATTTTTATTAAGCTCGCTTGCCAACGGCAGCTGTACTCCCTGTGGAATAGCTCACTGCAAGGTCACATTCCTCCCCCACTACCATCACTCAAAATAATGCGAAGGGCTATAATCACAGTACTTCTTTGCTGCTCTGTGTGTCTTTTTTCCATGGAACCCCAAATGTTAAGCTCCAATATATGCCTGCATTTTTCTTCCTTGGCATCAGCAGAAAGCCTGGTTATAAGCAAAGAGGTCATTAAACAGCAACAGCAGAGGAGAAGCCGATGTAGGGCTAACTCCGAGCCCAGCACAGGCCAAGTGCAGTCCAAGGCCATGGTGTTTCCACAGCTGCCGGCCCATGCAGCACGTTTCCTCTGTATTCTTACAATGTATGCCAACTTTGTAGATGTCAAAAGGTGGGAAGCCTCGGTTGGCTTCCACCCTCCCCCTGCCCCTCACAGGAAGCCCTGTCTACGCAGGTGCTTAGCAGGCTTCCTGCAGCCAGGTCTCTTTCGTTATAACAATCTCTGGCCTACTTTCTGCCTAACCTGGCAAAAATGGCTCAGAAACACTGAATTTCCCATCAAGGTAGCTGGCATTATGCAAGTGTATGCCAACATACTTACTGTACTTTCCCTCAGGTAAAAGTTTTAGTCTGCAGTTATTCCCGGGAATATGCTTAGGAGAGCATCATGCCTTCTCTTGTCTAAAGTGGACAGGTATTTCCACGAGAACAGGGCAAGGGGTTGGTCTCCTGGTAAGCAGTCCCCAAAGCCAAGGCTGGTCCCTCTCCTTCCACCATACTCCTTAACCCCCTTTCTTTCCAATAAGGGCAGAGAAGTAAGGATTGACTTGACTCTCTAGAGTTGGAAAGGACATCAGAGATAGAGTGGCCTCCTTGGTAATCTGAAGAGAAGCATTTTCAACTCCCTGCCCACTGGTGGGAGCCAAGATCCTTTTGTGTCCAGCCTTGCCCTGAGCAGGGCTCTCTGGTTATGGCAGTGTCCCCACTGCCCTCCCAGTGCCGTCTGCACCATGAGGCAGGCGGAGGCCAGCACCTGTGAGCTTAGCTGTGCCTGAAGACCTATCACACGCCAGCTCTGTTCCTGCCTGTGGCACAGAAGGAAACATGCAGACCTCTGACAGCCGCGGGCCCCTCCCGAACCTCTCTACTCTCCCTGCACGTCACATCACTCCCTCTGCCTAGGCCTCAGGAAGGACTAAGTGGGGAAGAAGGAAGCCAAGTTTGCCTCTCGCGCATGACTGCCTTTGCTCATGTTCTTGGGAAGACTCTGGGCCTTCTAGAGGACACCCGCCTAGTCAGTGTTCCTCAAGCGTAAGGGCACTGGGAAAGTTCTGCCACTTCCCAAATTACGAATGGTTCCCATGCCCGGTAACTGTTCTCACAGCCAGGAAGTTGGTTCCAGGTTTGTATAGTGGTGACTAGCTGAAGGCTCTCCCCACCCTCATACCATTATAGAGAACCATCTTTAAACAAGAGTTGGCATTGTAGTTAGATGGTATGGAACTGGCAATCCCAGAACAACCTAAAAAACATCAGGAAAAAAGTATGGGTTTTTAAATGAGCATACAATGAGTATTTTTCTATGAGTAGTTAAAGGACTTCATGTTTGGTGTTGGTTCGTGACTGCCTTGCAAGGGTGAGGTTCAGGTTCCTATCTGCTCTCAGATCATTCTGAGCATCTTGTGCTGCTGGCGCTTGCAAGGCTCTGGGGCAGGCACACATCTGGGACAGCCTCACTCTTGGCCCTTCTGGTGTGGATGGTCTCATTTATATGTGGAGATGCACGTGTAAATAAAGAACCCTGCTCTACTGGAAATGCACTTTTACCTCCAAATCGTCCCCCTTTCTAGGAACTGTACCTTCACTTCCACACTTACAGGTGCAGGATTTTGTGCCACATGACAACATCACATTATCACCACTAACCCCAGTCACAGCGGGCTGGTTCAGAGTGGGCACCTTCTCAGATTGAATCAATGGCTCCCTTTCTTGGGAGTTTTTGACTTGAGACCAAGGGAATTTCCAAGAGCTGACACAGTAAATCATAAAGCTTAGGGCAGAAAGCAGCTAAGCCTTGGCCCTGTGGATGGAAGGGAGGGAGGAAAGGGAACCTACAGATATAGAGATGAGAAATGAAGAAGCTTGTTTTTGATTTTATAAGACACCCCACTTTCTTTATCATAATTCACTTTTTGCTTATGCTAGTTTGAGCTGGATTACTAGTGCTTGCATTCAGAAGAACTGTTAACTAATATATCCACTACAACATAATACATTCTATAACAGAGTGCATCCAAAGTGCCACTAGAACTTCCAAATGGTAAGGACGAAGCCTAGGGAAGAAGAAAAATAGCTACACTCACAAAGTACCTACTGTGTGTGCCAGGTACATACATTAACGCAGAGGTCCCCAACCTTTCTGGCACCAGGGACCGGTTTCATGGAAGACAATTTTTCCACAAACCAAAGGATGGGGAGGATGGTTTTGGGATGAGTCAAGCTCATTACTTTTTTTTGTGCACTTTATTTCAATTATTATTTCATTATAAAAAATAATGAAATAATTATACAACTTGCCATAATGTAGAATCAGTGGGAGCCCTGAGCTTGTTTTCCTGCAACTAGACTGTCCCATCTGGGGGTGATGGGAGACAGTAAGAGATCATCAGGCATTAGATTCTCATAAGGAGTGCGCCACCCAGATCCCTCCAATGTGCAGTTCACAAAAGGGTTCGAGCTCCTATGAGAAACCTGTGCTGCCGTTGATCTGACAGGAGGGCGGAGCTTAGGTGGGAATGTGAGTGAGGCGGAGCGGCTGTAAACACAGATGAAGCTTTGCTCCCTTGCCAACACTCACCTCCTGCTGTCTGGCCCAGTTCCTAACAGGCATGAACTAATATGGGTCGTGGCCTGAGGGTTGGGGACTCCTGCATTAATACATATACGCATTTACATAAATGGCTAGAAATGCAGTTATCACCTGGGAGGGCTCAAGGAGCAAAAGAAGTTTTTGTTTTTGATTTATTTTCAGATTGGGACTTGGGCATTGCGTAAAAGAGTCCACAGGGGGAGAAACTGAAGAATGAAGAGATGGTGTAGGCCCTACGGATCTACAATGTCTTGGGGCTCTGGGGAATAGCATTAAGAGTTTGGTTCTGAAAAGGACAGGGAGGAAAGGCTTCCGTTTCACTTAATTTCACAGGGATGTGTTCACAAAACCTGGCATTTGCCTAACATCTACTCCTTTACACTGTACATGGCAATTTTGAATCAACATCTCATTTGTACCTCTAAATAACCCCAGGATACAGGAGGGAGACACTCTACCCCAATTTTACAGATGAGAAAAAGACAAGTGACTTGCCAAAGCCACATGGCCACCTAGCTGTTTTGTCATATGTACAGTGAGGTTTTAAATTCCGGCCTTTCACCTGCAGTACTGAACTTGGTACCCAGCATGCTCTGCCGGCACAGCTGATGCTGGACTCCCAAGTCCAGTGCTCTTGCTGTTATATACCATGGCTTTTCCTGCTCCAGCCCATCTCAGAGGCAGTCTGGTGATGTCTCCTAATACTGAGGATCATTATCTGCTTCTCATAGCCATTAAAACTGCTCTTTCTAGGATCCTCTGCAGTTCAGGGCCCATGTGGTATAGAGCTCAGGTAGGAGTCACTCAGACAATGATGATGATGCTATAGCATTTACTATACATGAGTCACTTTTCTAAGGGGCATGCATATGTTAACTAACTTATCTTAGTAACTCTATGAACCAATTGCTTTGACTATCTTCATATTCAGATAAATAAAGTGAAGCAATTAGAGTCCTAATTTGCTGAATCATACCCCACTAGCGAGTGATGGGGCCAGACTTGGAGCTCTGGCAGCCTGGCTGAAGAGCCTGCGCTTTCTGGTGTAGTCCCCTAAATATAGGGACCATCTATCCCAGTTTGCCCAAGATGGTACCTGTTTTCACCTCTCATCCCAGCTTAATTATTAACAGCATTCATGTCCCTGTTCCATAAGGTTCACAGGGAGATGGTCAGTTTGTCTGAATTTATCACAAAATAAACAGCTTCCATTAAGTTAAAAATTGCTGTTTTGTTATTAGGCAGGGGTCACTCCTGCTAACCCACACCCATCTTTCCACCTGGACTGTTGCACTTAAAACACAGCAGCTTAAATATAAGCCATATAGTTACCAGGCCCACAAGAGCCTGAAGGACTTCAGAAGCCCAAAGTACTTCCATTCTGGGCCCTTCAAAACCTCTCTCCGATTTTGCTTTCACTTTCTGTAACATTATTTACTATAGTTTCTAAGATGCTCCAAGATCCTCACACACTGGCCCTGGAAAGTTGTTTTGGCATGTTTGTCTCTCTTTTTCACACCCCCTCATCTGTAACTCTTGTGTGGCCTTTAAACAGATCATAGTGTAACCTTCATTAACTTAACCTAGGCTGTGGCCTCCTGGCAGTCAGTGCTAGAACATTTGCTTGACTCTCTGGGCTGTTTGGGTAGCACCAGTCCTGCCTGCAGGTGTCGGCCGCTGCAGCAGAGCTCTGGGGAGGGCCGGCAGCCTACTTCCTCCCATTTTCCTCTTAGTACATGGAAATGTTATCTATAGTATAGTAAATGTTACTATAACATTTAAAGATCATTTTGTAAGTTCCAAAGCCAAATCTTGAGTTTCCAAGTGATTTACCAACAAGTGCATATAATTCTCTAGCAGTCTTACAAACTGGGTTTTTAGAGTGGCAAATACTATTCCTGAGGGTCTTGATGAATTGGTTAGGAATCCTCTGCTAAAAGATCTGCACCATCACAACAATCACAACAGATGACACCACTGTAGAATCTTTTTTTTTCTTTTTAAACCAGGGTCTTGCTTTGTCGACCCGTCTGAAGTACAGCAGCATGATCATAGCTCACTGCAACCTTGAACCCTTGGACTCAAGTGATTCTCCTGACTCAGCTTCCCAAGTAGCTAAGACTACAGGCATGTGCCACCACACCTGGCTCATTTAAAAAAAAAACGAGATGGGGTCTCATTATATTGCCAGGCTGGTCCTGAACTCCTGGCCCTCAAGCAATCCTTCCACCTCACCCTTCCAAAGTGCCAGGACTACAGGCATGAGCCACCATTCCCAACCCTGAAGAATCTTTAATTCCCCTTTTTGCCAGCGCCAACCTTGGCCTCTGCAGCCTTTGACTTTCATTCATTCATTCACTTTTTGAGATAAGAGTTTTGGTCTTGTTACCCAGGATGGAGTGCAGTGGTGCAATTTCAGCTCATTGCAACCTGTCTCTCAAGTTTAAGTGATTCTCTTGCCTCAGCCTCCCTAGTAGCTGGGATTACAGGCGAGTGCCACCATGCCTGGCTAATTTTGTATTTTTAGTAGAGATGAGGTTTCACCACATTGGTGAGGCTGGTCTCGAACTCCTGACCTCAGGTGATCCACCTGCCTCGGCCTCTCAAAGTGCTGGGATTGCACCTGGTGACTTTATTTCCTTCCTGCATTTTACCGTTTTCATGAGGCACTGCCTTATGTAACGAGCCATGCCTGTTTGTGTTTGTGTTCACTTTTCTTTACATAATCCAAAGAATCATAGATCATACCAAAGGCAGTCATCTGGCCACTACCAAAATGAGGTCTGCCTCCAAATACAAAGATGACATCTGCTGTAGTCTGGTACACTTTGGCTAGTTTTTCTCCAAATTCCTATCTAGGTATCACTGCCTTCCCAGGGTAACAGCAGTCTCAGGCCATCTGTTTCCATGGAAGTGGTCAGCTGGTCCTGAGCCCTCTTACCCCAATGGACAGTGACTGTGTCATTCAGGATGAAGGTCAATTATCAGGCAGCCAAGGAAGAAAAAGAAAACTGATTTTTTAAAAAGAGGTCCAGATCAGGGGAATTCAATTAACAGCCTATAGCCTAGTTATGCCAAATTCATTTTCACATGGTTCATGCATCCTGAGAAGGGTAACAAGTTTACTGCATTTGCGTATTTCAATTATAAGTTGAGTTAAATGCAGCAGCTGCAAGCATCTTTCTCTTGTTTTGCTTCCAAACCAATGAGTCAGAGTTAATCCACAGTTATATTTTCCGCAAGCATAGCAGAAAAGTTATGTGTGTATTGTCAGGAGACAAAAATAAATTGTTACCCTCACCCTTTTGTCCCCCAGTGATCAGCTTTAAGCCACATGGAATGAGCAGCACACAGGGTGACCATCGAGGGAACACAGTGTGATAGTTTGCTTTTAAAAATCCTGCACATCACCAAGCCTGCCTTTTCCTCTCCCTGCATTTCTAGTCCACCAAACATCTACTACCCTGAGCAAGAAGATGCCTAGGAAACCACCAGGTGGTGATTCCTGGGCTTATGAGAACAGTGGGACTGGAAGAACAATTTTCAAAAATGAAACTTACTTGCTGGGGCTCAGGACCCACCACCCAAAATATGACTGGAGGAGACTAGAATACGCCACCCCAAAATATACGTCTTTGGCATATTTTGAGCTGGTTATTCTGAGAAACTGCAGACACAGGCGTAGCTCTGAAAAGCTGTCATTTTGCAAAAGAAATTTACATCTATAAAGGGAATCTACGTTAGCAAGTGTGGTGGCTTGCACCTATGGTCCCAGCGATGTGGGAGGATCACTTGAGCCTGGGAGGTAGAGGTTGCAGTGAGCTATGATCACGCCATTGTACTCCCTTCTGGGGGACAGCGCAAGACCCTGTCATAAAAAAAAAAAAAAAAAAAAAAAAAAGGGAAAGAAAGAAACTCCAAGCTGCCAAGAATTCTTCTTTCTGCTGATTCACCCTTACGCTTCCATACTCCACATTCTACCCCTCCTCAAGCCCAATCCTCCTGTGCTCCATTATCCAACAAGAGATAACACTTCTAGTGTCAGAACAGATATTTCCTAGAGGTTTGTGGGGTTTTAAAAATTACCTTCAGAGAATGTTTAC